>JAYESA010000004.1:283177963-283207079 GCA_036927795.1 Iris macrosiphon | reverse complement strand
GTATTTGGGAGGGTAACAACAGTGGCGTATTCAATTTGGTCTTGCTTTTGCCGTAACGGCGTCATAACGGAAATAACAGAGAACAGTTGCAGATTTATTTTTGGCTGATGACAAAGGTACTGCCAAATACACACAAAATACACTCAGGGTTGACCAAATTTTTTTCTAAATTTTTCAGTTAAAATTTTACTTGGAATCTGTTCAAAAATGTCAAAATTTTGACAGTCTTAAATAAATTTTTTTGACTGACCCTGAGTAAAATTTAAGTGCAAATTAAAAAAATAAAATTGGAACAGTCTGAGTTATCTTTGCAGTGTCTTTATCAAGAACCTTATTTTTTTGGGGTGTGTGAAATTTCCTGTACCAATCATTCCTAAGTCCTCTAATAATTGTAGAGATACTTGTTGATTTTATTTTTTATTTTTATTTTTGCGCTGGAGGCCCTAGCCCCCGCGCTCCCCCCCCCCCCCCCCCCCCCCCCCCCCCTTTCGGATTTGATTCCCTGACCAACCTGGTAGTAAGATACTTGTTACCTGTGATATTGCCACTACACCACTCCTACGGTACTAAGATACTTGTTAATTATTCATATACAAAATAATATTTCCTCTCATCTTCAAATGGTAAATTAAAGTCATTAGGAATAGGTTAAAAACGGAGAAAAATGTAAAACAATATCAGTATGAAAAAAGTTCAAAATAAGAGAGGATCAGGGCCAGCCCTGAGCTCATGGGGGTCCGTAACAAACTTTCAAAAATGAGATCCCATAAAAAATGTAAAAAAAAATGAAACAAAAGTAAAAAAAAAATATGCCTCCAACAAAATTTGAATTAGAAATCTCTTGTGTGCAAGATGTAGCGTCCCGTTCCTCCTATTCGAGGAGCGCGGCTAAGAAACACAAGATGGTATCGTTCGATCGGGATAGATTGAAACAAGAACTCGTCCTCGTTATGGATTTGTTTCTTCGGAATCGATTCCCATATTCAGTGGACCGTGCCCCCGGGATCGACTTAGCGGCAGAGTCAGGAGGGACCTCTCCGCTGCTATCTTTTATTGCCTCGGTTTTCGATGTTGCTTGTTGCTTTCGTGCTTTGAGTTGGTTTTGGGATTTTCTTGTTTTCCTTGAACGGTTTCGATGGTTTTCATTGTTTTCGTTCATTGAACTGCACTTCAATTCCGAGATTGGAAAAGTGGAAGAGGTATTGATCGAGCTGTTCGTAATGCAGGTGAATGAACAGTAGGCGGCTTGCGAGCGGAGTCATGAAGCGCCTCTTTCCTTCTCCCTTCCAACAATCTAAGTGAGTGGCTACCAACCCGATTAGCTAGCCCTGCTTCCAAGCTTCACACCCTAATAAATCTTGTATTCTTCTTTGCCCCGATCAAACGATACCAAGTAATAACTAAAAGATGTCAAGATAAAAAGGGAATAGACTTGGTTAATGCTGCTTGTCATTTACTTGGGAACGGTTACTCATCTGCATGCTTGTTCGTTTGGGAATGTTCTATACATGCTTCAATTTTAGTTATAATTCATCTTCTTCTATAATTGAGTTAAGCACCTTGTATGCACATAATTGTTCAGGGAGGCTCTGCTAAACGAATCAAGCAATACTGTTTGTCTGTACTCGTGTTGCCTCAACTGCACGAATTGATAGAAACCTAAATAGACTCTGTTAGATCACGGACAACTTGTGCACAAGGTTTCTGGTTCCTGCGGACGGTTGTCAGGGCACTGGGACCGATCCGATCCGGACGAAACGTCTGTATAGTCGTCTGTATCGTCGGAACGAGGCGTGCACCGTGTTGCATTATCTTCCGTCTTGAGACTATAACTTGTCCCTTGTGGCATCTAGCCAGCGATCCATATCGTATATTTAAACCTGTTGCAAACTAACTTGTGTCTTCATGGCAGGGAAGGCATGGTAAGTATTGTGCAGGTGGTTCAGACGGGCAGGTAAAATCCACCGAACGGTGGCAAGTTTATTTCAGTAAATTCTATATGCTGTTTACTTGTAAATGAACTAAGGCAAGATAGAAACTCACAAAAATATGCATGCTTCATTAAAACAACGTGTTGATTGGTATAGTTCGGTTAGCTCGCCTTCACCAGTATGTTTCGACATGCTGACCCTCGTTGAAACAGGTTCTCCCACTAAGGCGAACCGAGCGAGGAGCCGAAGTCGTCTTCCCGATCCAGTCCAGCTGTTGGCGCATCTTCATCGCGCCCCCTTGAAGCATTTTGAAGCCAGGAGCTTGCAACTCTTCATACACAAATGCAGCTTCGTGGCAAAGCCGTCCTCCAGCCCGGAGGTCTATACATTTTGAAGTTTAGTAAAGGGATGTAATGTACAGAACTGCTATCTCATTTTGAGTCATCTCTTTTGTAAGCCCGTGCGGCATATTAGCTGACTCGTTCAAGAGTTTGTAATAGATGTTCATTATTAATAAAGAGAACTTTTTTATGTTTCAAATCTGTGTTTCAATTTATCTGCGTACTCTGAATATGTGCTTGTTATGCAAATCATTAAAGCCTTGTGCGGGCGCAACCCCAGGCCCGCACGGCGGTCACGATTCGGGGGACGCCTCAACGATTCTACGAAATCGGGTCGTGACACAAGTCTAATATAACAACCACTATACGACAATTGTTTTGTGATAAGATAGGTCCATAGTAAATACTAGTTCTATTTTCGATACAAAATTATTTATATATTTAAACAGAATTTTTTTCCCCTCCTGATCCATGAGGTCCTGGACAGTCGCCCTGGTTCAAGGTCGGCCCTGGAGATGATGATATGAGATGGTAAAATGCATAATGGTATGGGAAGAGGACGGTAGCTTCATATTTTATTAAAAAAATACATATTTTTTTATAGGAACAATAATGTACTCTCATCATTGTACTTTTTGAGGGACCGACTAAACAGTCGTCGTAGAAGATCCATTGTTATTAAAGTTTTAGAAATTCATATTTGTTATTATATACAATAAAAATGTCATAGAAAAAACGTACCTCACGAGACAAATAACACAAGAAGAAGTAAAAACCAAAAAACTCTCGAAGATGATCCAACTTTACATTCATGAAAAAAAAAGAACTTTAGTTGATTTTGCATACAACTACACTTAGGATCTGTTTAATAAATGAGAGTGCATTAAAAGTGGCTTGAAACTACCACTTTCATTTGTAACTGATCATTGGTGTAGACAATTTCAGTGTTTGGATATCTCTTACAACTCCATTACAAGTAATGTGGATATAATATAATCGCAATTACGAACTTGATTACATTACATCACTTTCTATTCAAATCGATTACATCATATAATCCATGTAATCACAATTACATTACACCATATATTAAACTGTGACAAGCTTAACTTTTTGATATTCTAATATTGTTGGGCGTGGACACTGATTTATTATTGGGGGTGGACATTAGTTTATTTATGGTTATTCATAGTTTCTTTTCTTCGAATGGGCACCGTTCTTTTTGTAATTGATGTAGAATTTGTCATTTCTAAATAAATCCTACATAAATTTTGGAGAACCTGTCATCAGAATTTTGAAAAGCATGTTAGTTTTGTAACTTAAGTTTGAGAATTTTGAAAATCATATATTTTCAGAAAAATTGCCAAACAGGATTCGGAAAGGAATAAATTCAAGTGGCTATGAAATTCTATTATCAATTTAAATTTTGGGACCTACATATTATGTGGCAAAAAAGTGTTGTATAGGTTAAAAGTTTGTATATTCAATTGGAATGATTTTTTGTGTTTATTATTTTAAATTGGATATTCTTCTATTATGTGTTTGATGAAATGCTTGTGTTGAATGTTGATTTACTCATATGTGTAACATATTTGAGATTTATTCATGTTAAAAAAAATTCTAATGTACGCTTGCAATTTTGACTACAACATCCATATGCTAAGTAAGAAAACAAGCTACAGTATATTTATTCTTTTGGCATATTTTTCTAATTAGTTGGGCATATAAGAACTTGTTACTCTGTGGATTGATTGCAAGTAAAAGAAAGAAAAAGTGTTGGAAGAAACATTTTTATGCATGATTGTTTAAAAAGTAAAATATAAATATTAATTTGGCCAAAAATAAAATATTATATAACAAAAACAAAAAAAATGCTTGATTGTTTGAATTTTTAAAAAAAAAATAATCAAATACATTTTTTTCCCTCTAAATTATAAATGTTAAGTTCATGAAAAAAAAAAAAAAAATATCAAAGATATATTTGACAAAATAATACAAATAATAATTATTAGTTAATTACATTACATGTTAAATCAAACATTTGAATGTAATTTATATTATATTGCATGGTTTGATTAAATGTTCCAACCAAAGACGAGACATTCTGATATATTTGACAAAATAATTCAAATAATAATTATTAGTTAATTACATTACATGTTAAATCAAACATTTGAATGTAATTTATATTATATTGCATGGTTTGATTAAATGTTCCAACCAAAGACGAGACATTTTGCCCAAATAGTAGACACAAGTGATAAATAAAAGAATACTAAAAATTCGAGCCATAGAATTTCGTAATTGGAATCTCATTCCATTACAAACTCAATTATATTAAAAATTCCATTTCATTACGATTGCTTTACAGTAAACAAAACACAAGTATTTTCCAAGTTTTCACATTGATTTTTCTTAATGTTTTGATGAAGAGATTTTAGACATTCCTCATATTATATACTATTCGTTGATTAAATTAACTTTGCCTATAACTAAATATGTTTCCATTTTTCCAGTTGCACCAATTGCAATGCCATCATGCCTGGTAGGCCGTAGGCATTTTAAAGCGTCACAGTTGAGAAAATAATGGTTGGTATACTTTAAAATGCAAATATAACTACATTAATATTAGGGGTTGTTTCCTCTTTTTAATAACTATATAGTAGCGACAGTCCGTGGGGTCATGACATCTTAATTACTATAGGGGACTTCCATGGGATGGACATAGATCAAATTAAGAAATATATATATATATATATATATATATATATATATATATATATAAAAGTGCAAATATTACTTATTTTTTGTAACTGTACGATGCACATTAAAGAGTTATTGTTTGTTTATTCATCACTTTAAAGTGTATTATAAATATATGAATTGTCTATTTTGTTCTCAAATGCCATAACATTATTTTAAACACAAATTTACTAGTACAAATGAAAAAATAAATTTGTCCTCAAATTTTTTGTCAATATAAAATTATTTTATCTTCACCTTCAAATAATAAGAAAATAAAAATTACTGCTAACTTGAAAATTTAAAAAAAAAAAAAAAACTGGCATCAAAAATTATTTAATTGTTAATTTTAAAACCAAATGTCTATTTTGGGGACTGAAAATGATTTGATAATTTGCAAAGTTTGAAACTAGTTTTTTTTTTTTTCTCTAGAACTAAAAAAAATAGAAAGAAAAAGGATTGTTTGGACATGTTATAATAATTAAATTTGTTAAAATGGTCTTGTTTTTGCACTTACAATATATGTGGTAAATTATATGGCACTTACGAGATAAGTGTTAATGGAGACATCCTGGAGAATGTCTTTCCGCATTATATTATTCTTTTCGATGATTATTTTTCTGCTTGATTTTTTCTTCGAAATGTTTATAACGCGTCATTGTAAGTCGCACCCACTTGAATTTTTGAATAATCATATTTCTGAATTATACGTTGTACTATTTTCTTTCACTATGTGTTTTTCTTTAAAAAGTAGTAAGGCATCCAAGGAGAAATATTGTGATTTGTGGATAACTACAATAACAGCTGTCAAGGCCGGTCTGATTTTTCTAAGGACTCAGCACAAAGACTGAGAATGAGACACCTCTATTATAAAAACATGAAACTCAAGATTTTTTTTTCTTGTGTATGAATTGCACTACATAAAGATTGTAATTATTTTTTATTGTGTATTCTAGATGAAGGGCAAATGGTGAATACACAGGACCGACTCTGAATTAACATCTATAATAGGCTAAATAAAATAAAAATCCAAACTTTATCAAAAGTCTGTAGGATCAGGATTGATCAAACAAACAAAAAAAATATCAGAACACAAAATAACTACATATCAACAAAAACAAAATTTTATAAGCTTTGATAGATAAGAGTAAAAACCAGAGTATTGTACTAAGATCACTAAAAGAAATTGTGTTGATCAAAGGTATTTGTATATCGAGTATACAAGGAATTAAATTGAAGAATAGGGAGAATAACTTTATTCATTTTTACATATGAAAGAGTACTTGTTTGTTTGCATTGCTACTTTCGCAAACGCAGTAAAGCATTTTACAAACTCACGTATTTTTCAGACTTTAACATGATATTTTAACTATCCAAGTTTAGATCTTTATTTTGAACATATTTTATAAACAAACAAAAGAAAAAATACTACCGTTTTAATTCCACTCAATACCTAAAAAAATGACTATTTCGATGTACCATGACGTGTTAGTATATAAAGATATAATAATGGAGACTTTAACAAAATACTTTAATATTTTATCAACTAATCTATGTTTAGTTTTCATAAAAACTTTACACCGCTGTATGAATCCAACTCTCACTAATCTTCAACACTCTTAAAATAAATATATAAAGCTTACATATATATACTTTAACTCGAGTGATCTTTGTGGTTACCAGGGAGAGGTATAAATCCGACAAGATCGAGCCACGTGACGAACATGGCCGGTCCTGAGGTTTATTAGGCCCAGGGCGGAAAAAAAAAATTGTGCCCTTTTTTTTTTCCATAAATGTCCATTTTTTTCAATAAATAAATTGTATTAATAAAGATGAAACTTCCAAAAAGCACATGACAACAAAAATAGTATGGTTCAATAACGATTAAAAAGTTAAACCACTTTTTTCACATTCTCCGATATATCTTCTAGTACATATTCCTTAGACATAGGTCTCCTCCAATGATCTAAAAAAATTAAAGCACTTTCTTTATATTTTACAGTAGAAGCCACCTCCAATGACCCAAAAAGTTTAACCACATTCTTCACATTTTTCCAGCGATCTTCTAGTACATATTCCTTAGGACTTTGGCTTCATTCAATGACCTACATAACAAAACAACCAAATCAAACAAATTCTCATCTAAAATGATTTCTTCTTGCATTTTTAGAGGCAAAATCATCAATTGTTTGATCAACAACGATATTTTTCAAGATATCATTTTCAATACTTAAGATTGCTAATCCACTTAATTTGTCTTGAGTCATGGTGGTCCGCAAATAAGATTTGATTAATTTTAACTTTGAAAAACTTCTTTCTGCGGATGCCACGGTAACAGGTACAGTCAATAAAATTCTATATGCAATAAAAATATTGGGAAACATTTCCTCTTTTTTTTGCAAACTCCATAATTTTAATGGATTCCATGGCTTATGTACTTCGTATGCTTCACTAGGTAGCATCTCTTGCAATATTTGTAACTCAGAAAGTAAGTACTTTGCATCAATATCAGACACTTTGCCATGTTTCAAAGCTATTTCAAGATTCAAACAAGAACTTTTCATTTCATCATCATCCAATGAAACTAACTTAGATGCATCAAATAATAATCCAAAAATACATTAAAAAAATTTTATTTGTTCAAATCTGTTATTTAACTGAGAAAGAGCCATATCAACTAAAACAAGAAAGTAATCAGTTCTAAAGGTTTCTTGAGCAGATTGTTGTTCGCTTTCCGTATTTGAAATCTCATCAAAATATTTCTTTCTAGAAACTCTGCGCTTAATTGAAAAAATGGGCTCAATTTTCAATTCAGATGCAATTTCTTTAGCATCAATAATGGCAGAAGTAAAGCAGCTTTCTCTATATTTTTCAAACCATGAAATTAGTCCTTCTAAGTTTTTAACAGCAACATCAATAAGCATATTTCCAGATTGCAAGATTTTGCTAATTAAATTTATCTTGTATAAAATTTTATGCCAAATAACCAAACTTAAAATAAAGTCAAAACTTGAAAACTCTTCCGAGACTAACTTTTCAGCTTCCCAACTTACTTTGGAATCATCAGCAACTTCAATTAATTTTTTTAAAGCTAGTTTTATTTGAGGATCTTGGGTTTTTATTGCTTTAACACTTCCAATATGGCTCTCCCAACGTGTGGCAGATAATGATTTCAAAGTTAAGTGATCAACATATTCAAGTAGCATATTCCATCTCTTTGTTGAATTAGAAAACACATTATAAATGGTTTGACAAGCTCCAAAGAAATATTTTTCTTTTAAATAAGAATTGGCCATATCACAAAGTACTAAATTCAAACAATGAAAACCACATGACATATAAAAAGCTCTAGAATTTATATCCAAGAATCTTTTCTGAACTCCTTGGTGCTTTCTTTTCATGTTAGACCCATTATCATATCCTTGCCCTCTCACATTATCAATATCAAGATCAAGAGAGTGTAGAGTAGATTGTAATTCATTAAAAAGTCCAAATCAAGAAGTATCTTGCACATTTAGAAACTCTAAGAAATATTCTTCTATTTTTATTAGGGTATTGTTCACATCTACACATCTTAAAATTAAAGTCATTTGTTCTTGGTGACTTGCATCGGGAGTGCAATCAAGAATCACCGAAAAATATTTTGCTTCTTTTATTTTTTGAATGACTACACTCTTAACACTTGATGCCAATGTAAGTATCAACTCATTTTGAATTTTATGACTAAGATAGTGATAATGAACACTTTTATCTTGAATGAGTCAAAAATGTTGCATCATTATCGGATCAAACTCTGCTATTGTTTCAAGAAAACCTAAGTAGTTCCCATTCGATACGTCATATATTTTTTCATTTGTTCCACGAAAGGACAAATTATTCATTGCAAGTCTTTTTACAACGCCAATTAATCTCACCATAACTTGTTTCCAATGATCAGTTTCTTTTTTTATTTGTTCTTGTAATTCTTTATCAATCGTTTGATTTTTATTCAATCTGATTCATCGCTCAACCAAAGCTTTAAGGTTAATGAGGTATTCACGGCTGTTTTTATATTCTTTAAGTTTATCACCTAGATGTTTCCAATCACTAACACCTTCATCTACTAAATGACTTCTAGTGTGAATTCTCCTTACCACTTTACAACAGAAACAAAATACTCTATCAAGTTCTTTTGAATAAACCAACCATTTTCTATCAGAAATTTCCCCATTTGCTAATTTTCGATTATAATAATCAAAAGAAAATGATCTCTTTTGATTATCTTTAGGATAAATATAATTGGCTTCTCCAACAGGTCCTTTTTCCACCAATAAGTCTCTCAATTTTGCATCTAAACTATCCCTCACTCTTGGATTAAAAATATTCAAAGTCATTTTAGCTTCTGACCAATCGAGCACATTGATATTTTTATCATTTTCAATTTGCTCATTTTCGAAAACAATTTTAGGTTCTTCACTATTGATTTGCTCAGTTCCATTTCCACTTAGATTTAGATTTTCTAAATTTATCTCATTCTCATTATGTACAAATTCATCATAATGAATTTGTTGTTCATATTTACTAACCAATTCTTCAACAAGATTTTCATAAGAATCATTTGTTTTCTTCATATATTTATCTATGGATTTTTTTTGGCTTTTAATAACCTCTTCTATCATTTTTTCTTTCTTTTTCTTTTCTGACTTCCAGAGGCTTGTTTTCTAGGAAACATAATTGTAGTTAAGAAATAAGGCAATAAATTAACAATAAAAATTTACGAAAATAAATTAGTGTGTTCGTCCTGTACAAGAAGACAAGTAGAACCAGAGCCTTTTTCTTTTCTGACTTCCAGTGGCTTGTTTCCAAAGGCTTTTTTCAATTCTCACTGTACAAGAAGACAACCAAGACAATAAATAAATAAATAATTGGTTCAACTTTATATATCAGAAACATAAAAGCTAATAACTAAGAAGACTGTTTCAAATGACCGGAAACAAGAACATATGGCAGAACATGAACATATGACCGAAAAAATGAACATAACTTTATATCTCAGAAAATTTATATCTCAAAGAAAAATTAACAACTTTATATCTTTCAATAGCCGAGTTCCTTTTTCTAGCAGCAAACATGAGCTGTAAAACTTGACAACATTATATGACCTGAGAAAATTTAATGTAATGTACATTTGTTGCTTGAAGTTTCTGTCCATTAAGTAAAGGAATTGTTGTTTGGTTGAGATTTCTAAAGATTATAGAATATGATGTATTAGCTACCATTTGTTGCTTGTAGTTTCTGTCCATTAAGTAAAGAAATTGTTGTTTGCTTGTAGTTTCTTTCAAATAGATGAGTTTACTTTTCTAAGCAGTAAACATGAACATATGACAAAACATGTTTCAAATGAGTGAAATTTTTTTAGAGAGAAAAATAATAGGTTCTTTTTTCATAAATGACTAGAAATTTGATAAGAACAAATTATCCTATTGGTTTGATAATAACAATTCTTTAGAAACTTGATTCTTGCTGGTTAATAACTAATTCAGACATAGACATACCTTTGCACCATAGCTTCTGACAAATGCAAATTGATAAGTAAATCAAAAAAGAAGAAAGAAGATATAACAGAAAGAAGAACAGAGATAAGAAAGATGCATAAGACTATGTAACTAAATATATATGAAAAGAACCAAAGATAAGAAGAGTCATACATTCTTCTATTTTTTTCCGTAAAGAATATAATTAATAATTAATGTACCTTTTGACTTCTGTCCATTCTTTTTTTTTCCATCGGTTCTTCTTTCCTAGGAAGAAACAGCAAAAAAATGCCCTTCCTGCCTCCCGTCGATTCTTCTTCCAAAAGAAGAAACAACATAAATTAATTAATGCCCTTCCAAACCTTTTCTTTTGGATCCAGAATAATCTGTTCATCTAGAAAATGGCAAATGTCCCTCTTTAATTTGGGCCATAAGCTGTGGCCTACAAAAATAATAATAACTTGGTGCCCCCCATTCAGCTTGGGCCCTGGGCAGTGTTGGAAATATACATTGACTCAAATTAAAGATGATGCATGAATTTGTTAGTTCATTGATGAATCTATCCATGTCTCTCCAACTTCAGTCAAAGAAATAATTAATCCTCATAAGTGTGATACATTCTTCAGTGAATCTAGATTCATCTACTTGTGCCTATAAATAGGCTTGTATTTTATTTGTTTGGAGTGTGCAAAAATTAGAGAGAAAATAGCGACACTTATGAGGAAGAATACCTTGTAATCCTCTTGTGTATTGTTGAATAAATACTTGGCTGCACCACCGTGGACGTAGGAGTTATTTCTCCGAACCATGTAAATCTCGTGTCTCATTTCTTTTCTTTCGTATTCCATTATTACTTCCGCTGTGTGCAATAATTGGTATCAGAGCTCCATGGTTTTGAATATCTTGGGGCATTGATTTGTGCTTGGAATTTCATTCCAAGATTGTGGTTGTGTTTGTCTAAAACACTTGGTGAAAGAAATTCATTGGAATGACTGAAGATAAAAAGATAACTAGAGAGTCTTCGAGTAACTTGCATCGACCTAAGGTGTCGACTTCGAGTTTTGATGTCTCAAAATTTGACGGGACAAACAACTTCGGTATTTGGCAAGGTGAAGTACTCGATCTTTTGATATTGCAAGATTTGGATCTCACACTCGAGGAGAAGCCCGGTGATGTATCTGACTCGACATGGAAAAAGCTTAATCGACAAGCTTGTGGGATCATTCGATTGTGTCTTGGAACGGACCAAAAATATCCGTTCATGAAGGAGACCTCGGCAAAAGATCTTTGGGATAAACTCGAAGCCAAATACATGCAAAAGAGCATGGAAAATCAACTCTACTTGAAGAAGAAACTCTTCCGCTTCGACTATTGTAAAGGTACGACCATGGTTGAGCATCTTGATAGTTTCAATAAAATTATCACCGATTTGTTGAATCTCGATGTTAAAATCTCTGATGAAGATAAAGCCTTGTTATTGTTAAATTCCTTACCTGAGTCTTATGAACATTTGATAACTACCTTGTTGCATGGTAAATCTGAGATAAAATTTAACGATGTTTGTAATTCTTTGATGAATAACGAGGTACGGAAAAGGGACAAATAAGTCCAGCGAGATTCTAGCTCTGATGCTCTCACTGTTAGAGGCATGACTTCCTCTCGAAAAAATGATGGTAGAGGGAAGTCTCGATCGAAGTCAAGGGGAAAATTTGACCGCAAAATGATTGATAAAGATGAATGTGCCTACTGCCACCAAAAGGGACATTGGAAGAAGGACTGCCCGAACATGAAGAAGGAGTCTAAGGCAAATGTGGCCCAGAAAGATGAAAGTGATACAGACGAGGCTTTGACCGTGTTACTTTCGGTCAGTAACCTTGATGAGTGGATCCTTGATTCGGGGTATACCTATCACATGTGCCCCAACAAGGAAATATTTTCGTATTTCAAGAAGATTGATGGTGGTGTCATCTACATGGGCAACAACAACACTTGCAAAACCGAGGGCATTGGCTCGGTTTAGTTAAAGATGTTTGATGGAGCAATCCGAAAAGTTAGAGATGTTCGTTATGTTCCTGGATTGAAAAGGAACCTCATCTCGCTTAGAGCCTTGGAATCGAAAGGCTATCGGATCACCATGGATGATGGAACTCTCAAAGTCGCTAAAGGCGCATTGGTGACAATCAAAGGGACCCGAAAAGGAAATCTATACTTCCTTAAGGGTAGCACAATTGTCGGACATACAGCTACGACATGTTCTAAGGAATCCAATGCTTCAAAACTTTGACACATGCGACTTGGGCATACCGGTGAGAAGCCTCTTTAAACTTTGATAAAATAATGCGTGCTTAAAGGGGCTAAAACCGGTAAAATTAACTTTTGTGAACATTGTATTTTTGGCAAGCAAAGAAGGGTGAAGTTCGGCACATCTATACACCGAACGAAGAGTATCCTTGATTATGTTCACACGGATGTTTGGAGTCCGACGAAGAATGCGTCGCTTGGAGAAAAAAGGTGGTTTGTCACCTTTATTGATGATTACTCGAGACGAGTTTGGATGTACCCGATGAGCCATATGTAAACACCCTAAAATTTTCAGATTTTTGAAAAATCAATTTTGGGAATTTTTCTGCAATTTTCAGGAATTTACAATATGTGCTGTGGTGATTGTAGGATTTTTAATTGCTAATAACTAACATTAAAATGTAATAAAAAAATGATTTTATGGTGTAAAATAGAAAACCGGACTAAGGGTAATTTTCTGGGATTTTATTGGGCCTCAGACCTATTTTTAAAAGCCTAAAAACTATTTTTACTAATTAATTAATTAATTACTGTAATAATTATTATTATTATTATTATCTTTATTATTATTATTATTTTTGTTTGGGCCCGGCCCGGCCCAGTGGGCCGAGCCCAGTGACTCAGCCCAGCCCCCAGCCGGACCTAGCGGGTCGGGCGGGTCCGCCAACCCGGAGCCCGCCGCCCGACCCGACCCGTCACCCTTTCCCTGCCCCCACGACCGCTGTGCGACCGGTTCTCCCGCGCCACCGCCGGAAACCGCGCCGCCTCCGCCGGGGGAGGCCACGTCCTCCCCTCAGCCCGCCTCCTCCGCCACGAACGACCCCGCGCCACCCTATAAAAACTCCCCCACTCCATTCCTCCGCCTCACTTCAACTCCCCTAAACCCTATCTCCGTCCGACTCCGTCCCTCCGCCGGCGACCTCCGTCCGGAGCCCAGACCCCTCTGCCCTAGCCGCCGACCTCCTCCTCGCCGACCGGAGCCCGCCATCCACCACTCTCCAGCACCTCCTCCCTCCTTCCCTCTTCTCCTCCGACCCAACGCCGACCTCCCCGCCGTCCAGCGTCCCCTCCCCCGACTCCAGCGCCTCCGCCGGTGATCCGACGTCCCGCCGGCCAGCTCGGTCACTGGCAGCCTCCGTCGTTTCCTCCAGCAGCACCCTAGGCCGTACACGGGCACAGCCGGACACGGGCACGGCGTGGACACAGCGTACAGGACACGGGATACGTGTCAGACACAGGAAACCCCCATTTTGAAGGGCCTCGTTCAGGTACTCGTATCTTGCACCCTGTATCTCCGATTTCGATTATGTGAATTGCTACGCGAAGCCTGGATGACCCTCTCGATGTCCGAACAAACCGCTCGGAGCATCGCGTCCTGTGGTGATCGCACACCGCGATCCAAAAACAGGAAAAACCAGACCCTATTTCACCCCGAAACTGAGTGTGCCCCGCCAAACGGGACAACTTGGTCGCGTGCGGTCTTCACAGATACGTGCGCCTCATCGATACGGACGTGTGGGATTTCGCGGAAGCTGATTCGGGTGTGCGTGCACACTGGAATCAACGCGTATCCGCGGACATCGTCCCGTATCCGTCTTTTCTGTAATTTACCCTAACTTCGTGCACACACGTCAGATCGAGACGAAACTTGTGCCATCGGACTCGTAGCGATACGCTGGTCCTGTGGGTCAAGTTTGGTTCGATTCTGAGAACGTTGACGAAATTACGTGTCGTGGGCCCCATAGGCCCCGCTCGACGGGCGATTTTGTGATCGGCTCATCGAAATTCAAATCTGAAAGTTCCGTTGGGTTCGTATCAGCGTTCCTGACCTGTTGACACTAAGTTTGGTGAATTTGGAGACCGTTGACCCCGACACGTTTTTCGGTGCAAAGCGGGCCCACCGGTGGACCCCATTTTGGCCCGAAATTGCCGTTTTTGCCCTTGTCTCCAAATTGGACCCAAGGACAGGCATTCCTAGCTGTTTGACACCTTCTGAGCGTGATGGTACTATTTATTTCAGCTTTCGGAGATATCTCTGGAAATTTCTGAAACCAGGACCTAAGTGGAATTCAAACCTCAGGCAAGTGCACCTTGCCAAACTTGCAGTCATTATTTTTATATTATCTGTAAAAATACTCTGCTGGATGTCTTGTATAAATTTATATAAACTGATTTAAACTGCTTAACCTAGGGAACGTATGACATACCTAGTGTCCGATCATAGTCGGGTGCCGACACCGTACGCGACGTTGGGTTCGTCATTTAGAGATGGATTTACGATCCCCTTACTCTTGTACTTGACCTATCAAGTACCCTACAACCCAGGACACTTGACACTATCATGGACAGAATCTTCCTGAGATATTCGTGGTAATTCTGTATAGGATACAGGACTTGACAGAGACATTTATTTATAGACAGTATGACTTATTGCATTAGTTATAATTCCGCTGACATGGACATGAGACGTTATGGTCATGGCTTGCGTGATTACATTGGGTGGGGAGAGACACACAGGCTACAGGCTGTTCTATATATATATATATCTACTATTATTGTGAGGTTGTAGACTCTCCAGCAGAGCTAGACCCTTTACGTGTTATTGCTGCTACCGGCTCCCCGATACAGAGCTTGTAGCGGTCTCAGCCTGAGTACTAGTGTTGCTCTTATTTGCATATCACATAGATGGTTACTTAGTTTACCCTGCTGTTTATTTATTTATTGCACTGCTTATTCATTTGGCTTGTATTATTTGTGCCTTGCTATGTCCACTGAGGACCTGGAATAGATTATGTTCCCAGGTTTAGCAGAGGAGCAGTACCCCGAGGTATACGGGACCGGAGCTGAAGCTATTGCTGGAATAGAACCAAACACTGAAGACGAGGTGACTGCCGAGGACTTCTCCTGAGTGCCTATTCCAGTACTCAGTACTATTTCATGTTTACCTCTTTTGTTCCTGGCCTATAGAGCCAGTTATTCAGACTTAAGTCGGATTGTTTCTCCGACTGACTTGCTGTGATTATTGTTGCTACTTATTTCCATTTCATTATGCAGTTATTTCTTTATCTTTATGGATGAAATTAGTGTGACTTGTTGTAGTAGACCTTATTTACAGCTTAAGTACGCCCTGATGGCTCCATTAAATTGGGTTGTCCATCAGTGCGTACTGCTGGCCGTTGCCACGTGTCCAGTCCCTCGATATTTTGGGACTGGGACGTGACATGGTTTTTGTGGTGGCCCATGCAGGTCCAAACTAAATTATTCGATTTCAACTTAGGGACCAGACAGGCCTGCAACAAGATAGGATAGGTTATAGGATCTCATCCATTGATTGAATCGTTGTTGAACTCTATGTCAAATTCCATTTAATTGCTTGAATTGCATCCTGTTTTGATTCCTCTGTGCGTTCTCATTGTTTCTTTTTGATGCAGAGTTATGGATCCCAGAAGTGGTGACGAGACCCCCTTGGGTACACCGCCTGAAGCGGGGTTTACCTGTGAAGCTGGAACGATGCCAGATACCAGAGGACAATCCTCTCAGAGCAATCAAACTGGCCAGCCAAGTTCCAGGTTTAGGCGTGATGACATCCCGCCTCCTCCCCAGTTCCCTCCTACGATGCCTGTCTTTCCCCCAGGACGGGCAATGGACGGCCAGCAAATGTTCCAGATGTTCTACGCAATGATGCAGGCCCAACAGCTGACCCAGCAGGAGGCCCAACGCCGAGAGGCCGAGAACCTAAGGAACAGCCTAGTCGCAGCGTTGGAGCATACAAATCCACCAAATAGGCGGCCATCAACGGGATCCATCATGGATTTCCGCCAACTCAAGCCCCGTACCTTCTTGGGCAAGGAAGGACCAACTGAAGTGCATGAATGGCTTATGAACACGCAGCATCAGTTGGAGGCCGCTGAACTACCAAGGGACAAATGGATGACTGCTGTCAGGATGCAACTGACGGACAACGCGCATCATTGGTGGCTGTCCGAAGAAAGAAGGCTCGGACATGATCAAGTTACCTGGGAGGAATTCTCCAGACTCTTCCAGGAAATGTACATCCCTGTTGTGGCTCGGTCAAAACTCCGAGACAGATTCAACCACCTGATCCAGGGCAACATGACGGTGGAGGAATATAACGCCAAATTCATTCGCCTGAGCCGCTTCGCCCCTTCCCTAATTCCTATCGAAGAGGAGAAGGCGGAGAAGTTCTTTGATGGGCTCAGGTTCGAGCTTCAGAAGTTAATCGGATCGGTCGCGCCCACCTCTTACACCGACGTCCTAGCTGCAGCACGTCGGCTAGAGCGCGTTACTCGGAGGGAATCAAGCCTGAAACGTCCATTCTCCTCAGCACCGTCCAAGTCATCACCAGGGGAATCTGCTAAACGGCCCCAGAAGAACCTGCCTCAGAAAGCCGCATCAAAGAACCTGCCTACTTGCTATTACTGCGGCAAAGTATGACATATTAAAAAAGAATGTAGACGCAAGCTGGGGCTCTGCCTGGTTTGCGGATCTGGACAACACTTCTCAAAGGACTGCTCGGAACGTCGAGAGGGAGTTCCGAATCGACCAGCTCCACCTGCAGCTCTTCCAGCTAGGAGAGCAACACAGACATGGCCTGGAGGAGCCAGGCCACCTCTACCACCTCAGGCAGCATTGTTCCAGCAAGCTCGTCAGCAAAGGGGTCCCGCTCAGGGACGAGGTCAGGCATATGCACTAGCAGTCACAGAAGAAGCTACTGCAGGCGAAGTGATAGCAGGTACCATATTAGTAGCTTCAATTCCTGCTGTAGCATTATTTGATTCTGGAGCCTCGCATTCATTTATTGCTGCTAGCTTCGTAGCCACACATAGAATAGCTACCGCACCTCTCTCGAAGATGAAGAGAATTCTAACGGGAGGTAGAATTATCCCGGTTAGTAATACCTGTAGATCTTGTTCGATAGTAGTCTGTGGCCGAGAAATGCGAGCCCAATTCCTGATCTTTTCTATGCCTGATTACGATGTTGTACTTGGTATGGACTGGTTAAGTCAGTACCATGCGACACTGGATTGCCGGCTTGGAAAGGTGATATTTAGACCCCCTAGCCTTCCTGAGTTTGAATTTCTTCGAGGAGCTGTAGAACAAGGGGTCCAGCCAACTCTTAGGGTATTGACTGTAGAAGAAGATTCAGGTTACCCAAGAGTCATAACGGAATTTGTGGATGTATTTCCCGACGATCTTCCAGGTTTACCACCTGATCGGAAAATAGAATTCACAATAGACCTAACTCCAGGAGCCGAACCTATCACTTCATCGGTATATCGGCTAGCACCTAAGGAGTTAGTGGAGTTGAAAACACAAGTTGACGACCTTCTGGAGAAAGGATTTATCCGGCCCAGTGTTTCACCTTGGGGAGCACCTATACTTTTTGTACCCAAGAAGGACAGAACCGTGCGATTGTGCATTGATTACAGAGCCCTTAATACTGTCACTATTAAGAACCGATATCCATTACCACGCATTGATGATTTGTTTGACCAATTGAGTGGTGCTAAGATATTCTCAAAGATTGACCTTAGATCCGGTTATCACCAGATTAGGGTGAAGAAGGAAGATATCCCAAAGACGGCCTTCAGAACTAAGTATGGGCATTATGAGTTCCTAGTTATGCCGTTTGGTTTAACCAACGCACCCGCCGTATTTATGAGTTTGATGAACGGGGTCTTCCATCAGTACTTGGATAAGTTCGTGGTGGTATTCATTGATGATATCCTAGTCTACTCCAAGAACCACGAAGAGCACGAGGAACACCTTAGAATTGTGCTAGAAACTTTGAGAAGGGAGAAGCTATATGCCAAACTCAGCAAATGTGAGTTCTGTATGGACAAGGTGCCATTCTTAGGGCATATTATCTCAGGTGAAGGACTGTCTGTGGACCCAGAAAAGGTCACTGCTATAGAAACCTGGCCTACCCCTACCTCTGTTGCAGAAGTGAGAAGTTTTCTTGGACTTGCTGGGTATTACCGGCGGTTCGTAGAAAATTTTTCAAGGATCGCAGAGCCTATGACTAAGCTAACACGAAAGGATCAGGAGTTCATATGGACGGAAGAATGCCAGAATGCCTTTGAAGAATTGAAGAGGCGTCTAACAACAGCACCAGTCTTGACTCTTCCCTCAGGGTCAGGAGATTTTGTTGTTTATAGTGATGCGTCTGGTAGTGGACTAGGTTGTGTCTTGATGCAACATGACAAGGTTATCGCTTATGCATCGAGACAGCTGAAGGTTCACAAGAAGAATTACCCAACGCACGACCTGGAGTTAGCTGCAGTGATTTTTGCATTGAAGATCTGGAGACATTATCTGTATGGAGAGAAGGTCGAGATATTCACTGATCATAAGAGCTTGAAGTATGTTTATACACAGAAGGAGCTCAACATGAGGCAAAGGCGTTGGCTTGAGTTGATGGTGGACTTTGACATCGATCTGCAGTACCACCCGGGGAAAGCAAATGTTGTAGCCGACGCCCTCAGCAGAAAACCCTCGGCTTATTTCTTAACGGAGCAGCCTCAGCTACTACAAGACTTGCAAGATCTTCAGATAGAGGTTGTTCTACCTGGACAAAATGGTTTGCTGGCTAACCTCGAAGTGAAGTCATCGCTGGTGGAGAGAATCAAAGAAGCTTTGCCTAATGATGCCAGATTCCGAAGGCTGAAAGAGAGAACCGAAGCAGGCATACAAACGGGACTTCACATCCACAAGGACGGGACATTACGGTGCAGAAATCGCCTATATGTTCCAAATGGAGAATTAAGGCAGGAGTTGATGAGAGAAGCACATAGCTCCATATACTCGGTTCATCCAGGAGGAACCAAGATGTACAGGGACTTAAGACAATATTACTGGTGGCATGGAATGAAAAGGAAGATTGCCCGATTTGTGGCAAAATGCTTAGTCTGCCAGCAGGTGAAGGCCGAGCACCAAAGGACTGCAGGTATCTTACAGCCACTTCCCATTCCTGAATGGAAGTGGGAGCATATTACCATAGACTTCGTCACTGGATTTCCAAGAAGCCCTAGTGGAAAGGATGCAGTATGGGTCATCGTGGATCGGCTCACTAAGTCGGCTCACTTCTTGCCATTCAGAGTCGGACAACCCACGGAAATACTAGCCGACATGTATATGCGACAGATCGTAAAATTACATGGAGTGCCGGTTAGTATTGTATCAGATCGAGACTCAAGATTTACATCTCACTTCTGGCGAAGCATGCAAGAGAGTCTCGGCACCAGGCTCAAATTCAGTACTGCCTATTATCCCCAGACAGATGGCCAATCAGAGCGCACAATTCAAATCTTGGAAGACATGCTGCGTTCATGTATACTGGACTTCGGAGGATCTTGGGAAGATCACCTGCACTTAGTGGAGTTCTCCTACAATAACAGCTATCAGGCAAGCATTCAGATGGCACCTTTCGAGACGTTGTACGGAAGGAAGTGCAGATCGCCAATATGCTGGAGCGACGTTGGCGAACGTCAATTACTAGGTCCAGAGTTGGTAACGGAGACAGTGGAGAAAGTAAAACAGATTCAGAACCATCTTCGTGCAGCCCAGGATAGACAGAAGCATTGGGCAGATGCACACAGACGACCCCTGGAGTTCAAGGAAGGAGAGCATGTATTTTTGAGGATCTCGCCCACTAGAGGTACTATCAGATTTGGCAATAGAGGCAAGTTAAGCCCAAGGTATATTGGGCCATTCGATATCTTGGAGCGCATTGGTGAGGTGGCTTACCATCTTGCATTATCTCTATCCTTAGAGGGAGTGCATGATGTATTCCACGTCTCACAATTGAGGCGATACGTGACGGACCCAAGTCATATAGTTGATCATTCTGAGATTGCGGTGGGACCTAGCCTGAGATACGAAGAGCAGCCAGTGGGTATACTCGACACCAGTGAGAAGACACTGCGAGGGCAGACAATCAGACTAGTTCGAGTAGCTTGGAAACAGCACTCTCCTGGCAAATCTACATGGGAACGAGAGGATGTTATGCGCCAGCGTTATCCACACTTATTTGCAGAATCAGGTAGAACCTAAGCATTCTTTAATTCTGTAGAATCGTGCCTTTATAGTTTACCCTTCGATTGCAAGGACGCAATCCTCTTAAGAGGGGTAGATTGTAAACACCCTAAAATTTTTAGATTTTTAAAAAAATCAATTTTGGGAATTTTTCTGCAATTTTCAGGAATTTATAATATATGCTGTGGTGATTGTAGGATTTTTAATTGCTAATAACTAAAATTAAAATGTAATAAAAATATGATTTTATGGTGTAAAATAGAAAACCGGACTTAGGGTAATTTTCTGGGATTTTATTGGCCCGCGCCCTGTGCGCACTGTGCGATGCGACCGAAATGCGTCGCAGCGGAGATGCGACGACGACCCCGAACGAGCTAAATTCGTCGCCTCGCTCATTGCGGCACGACCCGCCCCTCGATCGTGCAGCGAGCTTCTCGCTGCGGCCCTGCGAGCGAGCGCCACGACGGGTCGCGGCGCCATGAACTGCTGGAAAGGACGGCAGAACGAGCGATTCACCTCGTCGTGCTCGGCGGAGCACCCGGTGCTGCTGCGAAGCTGATCCGATCCGTATCTCCCGCGGGTCGAGCCCTTGCGGCTCCTTGCGGGGGTACGATTCGGGCGGCGTGCGGCAGCCTCGGGTGCGGCCGTGTCGGCACGTGAGTGGTTTTAGACCCGCTAGCCTCGGCATGCTCCCTGCTTCCGTGCAGCCAACTGCCGACGCTACGGTCCAGTCAGTAGGTTCCCGGCCTTGCCGGCGACACCCTCGGTTGCCTGTGCATCAAACCCGGTCGCATCTGGGAAATGCCACGTTGCGGATGTTCCGAGCCGTTCCTTCCGCCTCGTGCGGTAACGGGAGGGCACCCGAACTCGTGCCACTCGATGCCCCCGAGTCACAGCCCTACGTCGGCTTGTTTGGACCGGCTGGGCACTCGGTGCGCGCGTGTGTAGGGCTTGCGGATGCGGTGGACGCGGAGGGGTGCGGGGGGACGAAAAAGTCCCCCGGCCCCGGACCCGAACGGTTGCAAATGTGCCGCTCTCGATGACACGACCGCCGGCCCCGCCGCGGTCCCTCGCCCCGTGCGAGCGGACGGGCGGAGCCGGCGTCGACGAGGACGTGCTACCTGGTTGATCCTGCCAGTAGTCATATGCTTGTCTCAAAGATTAAGCCATGCATGTGTAAGTATGAACAAGTTCAGACTGTGAAACTGCGAATGGCTCATTAAATCAGTTATAGTTTGTTTGATGGTACGTGCTACTCGGATAACCATAGGCCGTTCTTAGTTGGTGGAGCGATTTGTCTGGTTAATTCCGTTAACGAACGAGACCTCAGCCTGCTAACTAGCTATGCGGAGGCATCCTCCGCGGCCAGCTTCTTAGAGGGACTATGGCCGCTTAGGCCACGGAAGTTTGAGGCAATAACAGGTCTGTGATGCCCTTAGATGTTCTGGGCCGCACGCGCGCTACACTGATGTATTCAACGAGTCTATAGCCTTGGCCGACAGGCCCGGGTAATCTTCGAAAATTTCATCGTGATGGGGATAGATCATTGCAATTGTTGGTCTTCAATGGGCTCAGACCTATTTTTAAAAGCCTAAAAACTATTTTTACTAATTAATTAATTAATTACTGTAATTATTATTATTATTATTATTATTATTATCTTTATTATTTTTTTTTGTTTGGGCCCGGCCCGGCCCAGTGGGCCGAGCCCAGTGACTCAGCCCAGCCCCCAGCCGGACCTAGCGGGTCGGGCGGGTCCGCCAACCCGGAGCCTGCCGCCCGACCCGACCCGTCACCCTTTCCCTGCCCCCACGACCGTTGTGCGACCGGTTCTCCCGCGCCACCGCCGGAAACCGCGCCGCCTCCGCCGGGGGAGGCCACGTCCTCCCCTCAGCCCGCCTCCTCTGCCACGAACGACCCCGCGCCACCCTATAAGAACCCCCCCACTCCATTCCTCCGCCTCACTTCAACTCCCCTAAACCCTATCTCCGCCCGACTCCGTCCCTCCGTCGGTGACCTCCGCCCGGAGCCCAGACCCCTCTGCCCTAGCCGCCGACCTCCTCCTCGCCGACCAGAGCCCGCCATCCACCACTCTCCAGCACCTCCTCCCTCCTTCCCTCTTCTCCTCCGACCCAACGCCGACCTCCCCGCCGTCCAGCGTCCCCTCCCCCGACTCCAGCGCCTCCGCCGGTGATCCGACGACCCGCCGGCCAGCTAGGTCACTGGCAGCCTCCGTCGTGTCCTCCAGCAGCACCCTTGGCCGGACACGGGCACAGCCGAACACGGGCACGGCGTGGACACAACGTACAGGACACGGGATACGTGTCGGACACAGAAAACCCCCATTTTGAAGGGCCTCGTTTAGGTACTCGTATCTTGCACCCTGTATCTCCAATTTCGATTCTGTGAATTGCTACGCGAAGCCTGGATGACCCTCTCGGTGCCCGGACAAACCGCTCGGGGCATCGCGTCCTATGGTGATCGCACACCGCGATCCAAAAATAGGAAAAACCAGACCCTGTTTCACCCCGGAACTGAGTGCGCCCCGCCAAACGGTATGACTTGGTCGCGTGCGGTTTTCACAGATATGTGCGTCTCGTCGATACAGACGTGTGGGATTTTGCGGAAGCTGATTCGGGTGTGCGTGCACACCGGAATCAACGCGTATCCGCGAACATCGTCCCGTATCTGCCTTTTCTGTAATTCACCCTAACTTCGTGCACACACGTCAGATCGAGACAAAACTTGCGCCATCGGACTCATAGAGATATGCTGGTCCTGTGGGTCAAGTTTGGTTCAATTCTGAGAACGTTGACGAAATCACGTGTCGTGGGCCCCATAGGCCCCGCTCGACGGGCGATTTTGTGATCGGCTCATCGAAATTCAAATCTGAAAGTTCCGTTGGGTTCGTATCAGCTTTCCTGACCTGTTGACACTAAGTTTGGTAAATTTGGAGACCGTTGACCCCAACACGTTTTTCGGTGCAAAGCGGGCCCACCGGTGGACCCCGTTTTGGCCCGAAATTGCCGTTTTTGCCCTTGTCTCCAAATTGGACCCAAGGACAGGCATTCCTAACTATTTGACACCTTCTGAGCGTGATGGTACTGTTTATTTCAGCTTTCGGAGACATCTCTGGAAATTTCCGAAACCAGGACCTAAGTGGAATTCAAACCTCAGGCAAGTGCACATTGCCAAACTTGCAGTCATTATTTTCATATAATCTGTAAAAATACTCTGCTGGATGTCTTGTGTAAATTCATATAAAATAATTTAAACTGCTTAACCTAGGGAACGTATGACGTACCTAGTGTCCGATCATAGTCGGGTGCCGACACCGTACGCGGCGTTGGGTTCGTCATTTAGAGATGGATTTACGATCCCCTTACTCTTGTACTTGACCTATCAAGTACCCTATAACCCAGGATACTTGACACTATCATGGACAGAATCTTCCTGAGATATTCGTGGTGATTCTGTATAGGATACAGGACTTGACAGAGATATTTATTTATAGACAGTATGACTTGTTGCATTAGTTATAATTCCGCTGACATGGACATGAGACGTTATGGTCATGGCTTGCATGATTACATTGGGTGGGGAGAGACACACAGGCTACAGGCTGTTCTATATATATATATATACCATTATTGTGAGGTTGTAGACTCTCCAGCAGAGCTAGATCCTTTACGTGTTATTGCTGCTACCGGCTCCCCGACACAGAGCTTATAGCGGTCTCAGCCTGAGTACTAGTATTGCTCTTATTTGCATATCACATAGATGGTTACTTAGTTTACCCTGTTGTTCATTTATTTATTGCACTGCTTATTCATTTGGCTTGTATTATTTGTGCCTTGCTATGTCCACTGAGGACCTGGAATGGATTATGTCCCCAGGTTTAGCAGAGGAGCAGTACCCCGAGGTATACGGGACCGGAGCTGAAGCTATTGCTGGAATAGAACCAAACACTGAAGACGAGGTGACTGCCAATGACTTCTCCTGAGTGCCTATTCCAGTACTCAGTACTATTTCATGTTTACCTCTTTTGTTCCTGGCCTATAGAGCCAGTTATTCAGACTTAAGTCGGATTGTTTCTCCGACTGACTTGTTGTGATTATTGTTGCTACTTATTTCCATTTTATTATGCAGTTATTTCTTTATCTTTATGGATGAGATTAGTGTGACTTGTTGTAGTAGACCTTATTTACAGCTTAAGTACGCCCTGATGGCTCCATTAAATTGGGTTGTCCATCAGTGCGTACTGCTGGCCGTTGCCACGTGCCCAGTCCCTCGATATTTTGGGACTGGCCGTGACACCATAAGAATGAAGTCAGGGATATCTTCCTTGAGTGGAAGAAGATGGTGGACAATCAGACTGGACAAAAAATCAAGAAGTTACGATCGGACACTGGTGGAGAATACAAGTTTGATCCTTTTCTTGAAGCATGTCGAGAAGAAGGAATTGTTTGTCACTTCACTGTTCCAGGAAATCCACAACAAAATAGGGTCGCCGAAAGGAAGAACCAGACTTTGGTTGAAAAGGCTCGGTGCATGTTGTCTCAGGTAGGCTTGAGCAAAGTATTTTGGGCAGAAGCAATCAACTATGCAGTTCAACTTGTGAATCGGTTACCTACTGTTGCAAACGGGGGTAAAGCACCAATTGAAAAATGGTCAGGTACACTTGTTAATGATTATGATTGTCACGTCCCAGTCCCAAAATATCGAGGAACTGGACACGTAGCAATGGCCAACAGCACACATCGATGGATAAACCCAATTTAATGGATCCATCGAGGCATACTTAAGCTGTAATACAACAATAATGGTCTACTAATCTCATCCACAGAATGAATACATCAATACCAACAAAAGAAAATAAAACATCATCAAGTCACAAGTAAATAAAATTGGGGAACAACCCGATAATAAGTCTGTTATAATTGTTCATTTAAACAAGAAATAAAAGAGTTTTAATAGCGTCAAGACTGAGCATAGAAGAAACATATACTCAGGAGAAATCTTCTATAATCACCTCGTCCTCGGTTCCTGGTTCTTCTCCTGCTAATGCTCCTGTTCCGTAGACCTCATGATAGATATCCTCTGCTAACCCTGGGGACATAATCCAGATCCAGGTCCTCAAGGGACATAGCAAGGTACAAAAATAACTCATGCCAAAATAAATGCAGTGCAGCAATAAATGAAACAATAGGGTAAATTATATAACCAGCTAAGTGATATGCAAGTGAGAGTTTTAGTCATACTCGGGCTGAGACTACTATAGGATCTGTGTTGGAGAAACCCATAGCAGTATTTTCTCGAAGGGACAGTACATGTGTCAAAGCTCTGTGTCAGAGTCTAAGACACCTTCGGATAATAATATATATATATGATCAGCCTTTTGTATGGTAAATCTCTCCCCACCCAATGTAATCGCACATCACAGTTCACGATGTCTCATGTCCATGTCACGCAAGATCAAAACTAATGCAATAAGTCATATAATTAGTTATGAGTATAATGTCTATGTCACAAATCCTGAAACCTATACAGAATCACCTTGAATATTTCAGGAAGATTCTGTCTCATGAATAGTGTCAGGTGTCCTGGGTATAACGTACTTGATATTTCAAGCACGAGAATGTAAAGGGTGTCGATATCCACCTCTAGGTGACGTTACACAACTCTGCGTACGGTGTTGGCACCCGAATATTAATCGGACGCTAAGTAAAGTCACACGGTCCTAGGTCAAGCATGTACAACATATAAATAAGTTAAGAAAATAATATGTAATAAGAACTGCAAGGTTGGCAAGGTACACTTGCCTGGGGTTCTGGCTCAAACTATAGCTCTAGTCTCAGTGGAATTTGTAGGTACTTCTCCGGTTGCTGAAATAAATATCACCAACAGGTTTAGAAAATATCAAATAGCTAGAAACGCTTGTCTTTGAGTCCAATTTGGACACAGGGGCAAAAATGACAGTTTTTGGTCAAATCGGGGTCCACTTGTGGGCCACTTCGAACTGAAAAATATGTCAGAAATAATGGTCTCCAAATTTACAAAACTTAGTGTCAACAAGTTCAAAACGATGATAAGAACCCAACGAAACTTCCAGAATTGGATTCCGATGAACCGGTCACAAAATCGCCCGTCAAGTGGAGCCGCGGGGCCCACGATACGCGATTTTGTCAACGTTCTCAGAATCGAACCAAACTTGGGTCATAGGACCAGTATATTGCTATGAGTCCGATGGCGCAAGTTTTGTTTCGATCCAACGTGTGTACACAAAGTTACAACGAGTTCCAGAATAGGCCGATACGGGGCGTTGTCGATGGATACGCATTGATTTCGGTGTGCACGCACATCCAAATCAACTTCTGCGAAATTCCACACGTCCGTATCAACGGCGCGCACCTTTTGGTGAAGACCGCACGCTACCAAGTTGTCCCGTTTGGTGGGGCACACTCAGTTCCGGGGAAAATGGGGTATTAATTTTTCTGTTTTTGGATCGCAGTTCACGATCGCCACAGGATGCGACACACCGAACGGGTTGCACGGGCATCGAGAGGGTTACGCAGTCTACGCGTCACAACAGACGAAACAGAAAACGAGGCAACGAGGAGAGAAAAAAGGGTACCTGAACAGGACTACGCAGACTGGGTTTCTCGTGTCCGCGAGGCGACACGACACACCGCGACATAGCACAGTAGCTAGGGTTAGGGTTAGGGTTCTGGCAGCGGCGGCTAGGGCTTCGTCGACTCGCCGGAGCTGAGGAAGGCGGAGGTGGCTCGGCTTGAGGCGCTGTCGGAGGTGGTGGAGTTCAGGCGGAGCTGCGGCGGCGAGGTCATCGGCTAATCGAGGCGGCAGGGGTCGGGGAAACTCGGCCAGAGCTGCTGCTGCGGGGTCGTCGGGGACGATGGTGGCACTGCGGCTGAAGGAGAGATTAGGGAGGCGGAGCGCTGGCGGTGGAGGCTCGGGCGGCGGGTGACAGGCGGAGGCGGTGGCTGGAACTGGTGGCACTGGTGTCACGACCCGCACCCAAAAAATCGGGCATGAATCGTGGGTACGTCCAGCCTACGCTGCATCATCGGCGGTAGAACGCTGTCTAGGTCAATTATCTAGCTAAAAATCTCACGCAATCAATATATATAAACCTGTCAAGATCTCAACTCCAAACGGAGGAGCAATATCATAATGATAATCACAATGTACTCAATCACGAATCTAAGCACGATAAGATAACACAGAAAGCTAACAACTACAAAGTCTAAACAACTGCAACTAAAAACATCTACAACATCAATAATAATAATACAACATCCTGAATCAAATATAATACAAGATCTCAGTCCAAAACCGGAGACAAATCCGGTGCTAAAAGCTAATAAAAACAATAACAAGGTCCTAGTGATCCCGGCTACCAACCCGGAAACCACTCCCAAACTAGAGGGTCCCTGTCTGTACCATCGACAGGCTCAGGTCCATAAAATGTCGGACACCAATCCTCCAAATACTCTGGAAAAATATGTCCAGTCAGGACTGGAGCAAGTACACCTCTAACAGCAGTTCTATTTAAATGATAAAAACTATAAAGCAGTTATAGCAAGTAGCAAGAAGAATAAAATAAAATATGGAACAAAAAAATATACATATCACTGGTGCATAAAGATAAAGATGCATGTGTATCAGAAGCAAGATAGTAATAACTACAAGATACAAGAAATCTAAACTAAGATCAAGTCTGTGCACATGAACGTGTAGTGAGTCCAGCATGAAATACATGTAGTGAGTCAAGTCCAGAAACATGTAAGTGAGACCAGCAAGAAATGCAAGTGAGTCCAGACTATAAAGAATGAACTCGGTGTCTTTGAAATACTTATTTCGACATGTAAACGGCTAGGGGGTAAGTACGGCTCACCGCGCACTGGGTGCGCGGCTGCTATCATTCCAGATTAGACCAGAGGGAGTGATTCCTGATGATTCCAGATGGAAATATTTACATGTCTACTCGAGTATTTCCCTGCCCCGACTAATACAAGTGAATCCAAGACCCGACACGTAAATCAAGTATGAGTCCAGCCTGAAACATGAGTGATGCCTGCAGGTGATGCCAGTAGTGATTCCAGAATAGAGGCCAGAAACATAAAAAATACGTGTCGCAAGTAAATGAATCCAGAAATACCAGTCCGTGTCCCGTGTTGTGCCAGAAAAATCAGATAATACTATACTAGAAGCT
>JAYESA010000004.1:283160463-283172963 GCA_036927795.1 Iris macrosiphon | reverse complement strand
TCATCCGTGTACAGGATCCCTTCTGTACCCCGAAACTCCTTGGGCCGCATCCTCTGAAAGTTAATGATACTGCCCGGCATCGGGCGCTGAATCTGATCTGCCTGTGGCTGAAACTGTGCCACCCTATCCACTGCCGTCATGGCCACCTGATGGGCATTCTCAATCCCAGCCTCATCATATCCATCTGACGGTGCTGGCGTCCATCATCTCCCTGAAGAACGTAAACAACTGTGCGGCATCTACTGGTGCAGGAAGTGGTAGAGGAACCACCGGAACGACTGGGGTAGTCCTCGGATCGATAGGCGGAGAAGGATCCCCGAGAGAAGCAGATGCTCCCTCAACCGCAGGAGTGGTGAGTGGAGAGGTAGCAGCTGCCTGAATATGAGCTGGACGAGAGGTAGCAGACCTCTCAGTAGCAACTGCTGGAACGGTATGACGAGATCGTGTCTTCGGAGGAACACAGATCAAAAGAAGTCAATACGGCGCAAGATACGATATCAACAAAGAAGGACAGTAATATTTCAAAAGAAAATAATTCAGAATAATTATATTGGAATTGTTCCTAGTCGTGATTGAGTACACCCTCATCCTAGATCCTAGATCCTATAGCAGGCTCACAGCAGTACAACTAAGTTGTTGTACCACCACGATATCGCACTAATTGCGAATCGAGACCTGCATGTGGCCGCCACCAAAAACGTGTCACGACCCGCACCCAAAAAATTGGGCATGAGTCGTGGGTACGTGCAGCCTACGCCGCAGCATCGGCGGTAGAACGCTGTCTAGGTCAACTATCTAGCTAACAATCTCACGCAATCAATATATATAAACCTATCAAGATCTCAACTCCAAACGGAGGAGCAATATCATAATGATAATCATAACTCAATCACGAATCTAAGCACGATAAGATAACACAGAAAACTAACAGCTACAAAGTCTAAACAACTGCAACTAAAAATATCCACAACATCAATAATAATAATACAACATCCTGAATCAAATATAATACAAAGTCTCAGTCCAAAACCGGAGACAAATCCGGTGCTAAAAGCTAATAAAAACAATAACAAGGTCCTAGTGATCCCGGCTACCAACCCGGAAACCACTCCCAAACTAGAGGGTCCCTGTCTGTACCATCGACAGGCTCAGGTCCATAAAATGTCGGACACCAATCCTCCGAATACTCTGGAAAAATATGTCCAGTCAGGACTGGAGCAAGTACACCTCTAACAGCAGTTCTATTTAAATGATAAAAACTATAAAGCAGTTATAGCAAGTAGCAAGAAGAATGAAATAAAGTATGAAACAAGAAAATATGCATATCACTGGTGCATAAAGATAAAGATGCATGGATATTAGAAGCAAGATAGTAATAACTGCAAGATACAAGAAATCTAAACTAAGATCAAGTATGTGCACATGAACGTGTAGTGAGTCCAGCATGAAATACATGTAGTGAGTCAAGTCCAGAAATATGTAAGTGAGACCAGCAAGAAATGCAAGTGAGTCCAGACTATAAAGAATGAACTCGGTGTCTTTGAAATACTTGTTTCGACATGTAAACGGCTAGGGGGTAAGTACGGCTCACCGCGCACTGGGTGCGCGGCTGCTATCATTCCAGATTAGACTAGAGGAAGTGATTCCTGATGATTCCAGATAGGAATGTTTACATGTCTACTCGAGTATTTCTCCGCCCCGACTAATACAAGTGAATCCAAGACCCGACACGTAAATCAAGTATGAGTACAGCCTAAAACATGAGTGATGCATGTAGTGATGCATGTAGGTGATGCCAGTAGTGATTCCAGAATAGAGGTCAGAAACATAAAAAATACGTGTCGTAAGTAAATAAATCCAGAAATACCAGTCTGTGTCCCGTGTTGTGCCAGAAAAATCAGATGATACTATACTAGAAGTTGAATCATAATAATCATCAGATAATGAAAACTATCAAAGAATGTACTCGCCTGACGTCTTGAGCAACTAACGATCCGAACTGGTGTTACAAGGACCTAATACGAAAAGCAAGGTTAAACAAGTTTCTAATAAGTTAAACAGATATAAAATAACTAAAAATAGACTTTTAGGGTCGTTCTAGGTCAAACGGGTCAAAAAGTCAACTCTGGGTCCAAAAAGTCAACCCTAGGTCAAATCTAGGTCAAAAGTTGACTTTGGTGGTCAACCGGGTCAACTATGGTCAACTCTAGGTCAACTAGGGTGCCCCTAAAATTCTAGGTCAAAACTAGGTCATTAAGCTAATAAACCCTCAAACTCGCCTCCTTGAGATACCGGGATACACTCGGTATCCGATACCTTACCCTACGCTATACGCCCCGTCTATACCCTCTAAAACCTATGATAGCACGCGTAAATATATACACATATACATAAAAACCTATCTCTAAACTCAAACCTAGACAATTGCTCAAAAACCCCGCTCGAAACTCAATACCTTGGATATCTCAAGGTATTGAGATACCTTGATATCTCAAGGTATTGAGATATCGCCCAATACCTCACTAACTACCCCTCTAGTTAGCTATTTAAGCATATAAATATGCTCCTAGTTAATAATATAGGCTAGAATATATATCTAACACACACATATGCATATACCTAGATATCTATTTATATATATACCCATTCACACATACACACATATACCCATATACCTTACCTTACCTATTCATATATATATATATATATATATATATATATATATATATATATATATATATATATATATATATATATATATATATATATATATTGTAAACTCCCTCGACCAGATTTCAGCATTTTAATATTTTTTTAATTAATTAGAATTAGTGCAACTATTTTTTTTTTTTTTTATTTATTCTATTGATTGTGCACCTGTTTATTACACAATAAATTAGGGCACCACACTAGCTGTTAACCCTAAACTAATTTTACATCCCTGCCCTAGACTGGCTAGACTACATTTTCTGTATTTTTAGCAACTCCCAGAAACCTCGTTTTGTGCTTCGTTTTAGTCGCACAAATATCGTTACAAACGTACGTATTTAATCCCTATTTAATTTTCTGCTCTTTACCCACCTCTGTACCCTAGAGATTTGAGGACCAGTAGGCACCTGTTTTGCCCAACCAAAAATACGATAATATTCTACACTAATTGTATTACAATTATCGTATTGACACCGTAGAAAAATTATGACCCTAATTGCCCTTAAATAATTAATGAACACCGTGCGCAGTATTTATTAAATAATAAATACGGTGACCCGTATCACCTAAAAAATTAGACCCTGCACCTGCCCAGACTCACCCCACACAGTCCAAAACATTCTCTCCAGCTTTTCCCCTCAATTCTGTGAATTTTGGTAAATTTTAGAACCAGGTGATTTTTCAGACAAATTGCATAATTGCGCAAATTCCCAATTTCTGGACTTTTATGCAAATTGTGAAAAGTTAGGGTTTTTATGCAAAAATGCATGTTAGATGGCATTACCCTATTGGCTAGACAATAGGTGGCATGGGACCCACAGAAAAATCTGCTGAAAATATCCCAAAAATCCAAATTTACCAAAATACCCCCAAAGTTCTACATATTTACGAAATTGCCATTATCCTAAAAACTATATAAAACCCTAAACATCCCCCCTTCTCTCTCATTCCCAGGCTCCCCTCGGCCAGCTCCGGCCACCGCCCACCGCCGGACCACCCCCACTCGACTCGCCCCTCCCTAGGCCACCCTCCGGCCAACTGCCGCCCACCCTGGCCTCCGCCTCCGCCTCCGGCAACGACCACAGACCCCTCCCGACTTCACTGTCCACAGCAGCCTCCTCACCTCCGACCGCCCACCACCGCCGCCCTAGCCGTCGCCGACCACCGCCACCACCCCCATCCGCTCCGCCGTGACTCCCTCTATCCAACCATCACCGCCCCGTCCCTCCACGACCACCACAGCCTCCGCCATCACCCCCGCAGCGCCACCACCGCCTCTCCCTGGCCACTGCTCGAGCCACCTCCCCGACGCTCCCCACCGCCTCTCCGGTAGCCTCCGACCTCCGCCACCGCCCCGGACCTGTTCGCCACCTCCTCCTCCACCACCCCGACAGCCTGCACCGCCGCCCCCGCCACCGCACGCGGCGCTGCAGCTGCCGCAAGCTGCTGCTGCTGCTACTGCTAGCAGCTACTGCTACTGCCGTTGCTCCTCCGGCCGGCCGCCGTCGACTCCGCCGCCGACCTCCCGCCGCCGACTCGCCGTGGACCCCACCTGCCACCTCGTCAGGTATAAATACGCTATTATATACGTAATTATATATATAAATGTATATGTATGTATATATGTATATATATTTATATATATATGTATATATATATATGGTTTTATATATTATATATTAATATTATAGTATTTAATATATATTATATACTGTATAAATACAGTATATTATATGTATTATTATTATTATTATTATTATTATTATTGTTATTATTATTATATGTATATATTTTATATATATGTATATTAATATATATTTCTATGTATATATATATGTATATATATATATATATATATATATATACATATATATATCAATATATATATGTTATCATATATATATTATTATTATTATTATTCAGTATTTACTAAAAACAGTATATATATTTACTTATATATATATGTATTATTGTGTATAGATATAAATATGTAAATATACATATGCATTTTCTTTCTTATATATATATATATAAATCTATATATATATATATATACATTATGTGTTGTATAAATTATATGTATACATATATTATATAATATATATATATGCTGTTCATTTTTTTTTATTCATTTCCTGCACTTTTCTTTTTCTTTATATATATGTATATATATATATATCTATATATATATATAGTATCTATATATTGTATATATATTACCTATATATACAATATATTATATATATAAAATAGCTGGATAATACACCTTATATTTATATGTATATTTCAAATTCTTGCACTGTCTTTAAATTCATTATATATATTATTATATATGACAGTGGTCACATATAGACCCTGACAATAATTATATTATAAATACTGTATATAACAGTGGTCACCTATAGACCCTGGTATTAGTGCTGGATATTACAGCATTTATATTTGTATTTAAATTCCTGCAAATGTCATTTTCTTTTTATATATTATCTATATATATATACTATACAATACTATACAGTACATAAATATACATATGTATTTACTTTTCTGCCCTGTCTTTTATTTTTATTATATAACACAGTGGATATACCCTGCTACTATATACCTGCATTGGTCTGTTCTTCATATACTGCTATATATATTATATTATATCTATATATATACTATATATATATTATATATGTGTATATAAGTATATATATATATATATATATGCTTATTATTACAGCCTTGTTATTCACGAACCTTGTCTATTTTAACAGAAACCACCTTCAGCACAGCCAGTGACCCCCTGTCACCAGCAACCTTAAACCTGACTGCAAGATCAGGTTATCAACACTATCAGGGAGTAGGCAAGTATACCTTGCCAAGTACTGTTTAAATTCTCAATATTGTATATGCTCTTGTTTCTGTATTTCATAAAATGATTACCTGAGACTGCCTTGGGTACGGTCAGTTGATATGTTGACATTTAAAATAATATTACGGACTCACCAACAATTATGAGAGTATCCTAATATTCTCCTAGACCCTATCACGGGAACACGCAACATGGTTGCAAGGCATATTGGGATACGAGCTGCGTATTTGATTTGCTACCAATACGTGTGACCCGCATCACGGATTAGAATAATTTAAGAAATGTACGACTTGACATTTAGTTACATTGGGAGGGGAGAACGACTAAAATACGTATGGGACACCCACCTCTTTACCATGTGCCGCACTCGACGGAGTGATACGGATGATATAGATATGTATTCATGTGACCATTCTCATCGTAGATGGAAAATTGTATAGTGCCCTTGAACGGGGGCATATGTGGCATATACTAGCCTGTCACTACAGATTGGTGAATTACGTCAGCATATGTCTAGCCACACATTTCCCATACGTACTAGGTTGTCTCAAATTGCATTTCACCTAGATGGTTAGCACCCTGTATTTATTTTATTCAGTAGTTTAATTCAGTTTTTACATACTTGGCATGTTATTTTCTTGTATCTTGTTACGTCCCTCTGAGGACATGGTTCCCTGACCAGGTTTAGCTGAGACATTCCACCCCACAGTACCTGGACTTGGACAGGAGTCTGGACATGCCCTTGAGATGGAGTCAGAGGAGATGACGTCAGAGTCTACCTGAGTACACAGGAGTTGGAGCTACATATTTTGAGGATGTTGTGCTAGTTTATCTTATTTCACTTCTGCTTACTTTTTGTAGTGGGATTGTTCCCACCTGACTTTATCTGGGTTGTATATGATATTTCAGATATAGCATCTATATATATATTCAGCACTTTCCCTGTTATTCTTGTGGATGAGATAGATTTACCTGTATTTAGACTTATAGTATTTTAGGACAGCGTAGCACATCACTTTGGGTCCATTAAATTGGGTAATCCCTTAGTGACGTGTCAGCTGGCCAATGCCACGTGGCCTAGTTCCGTATATTTTTGGGACTGGGGCGTGACACGGTTTTAGTGGTGGCCCATGCAGGTCGAGTTAATTGCTAGTAACATGATATCATGTTCAGCAAACCTGCAATAGGATAGGAATACTAGGTCTCATCCACGCTGACTTCATCCATAAATTTTGTATCCTGCTTGATTATCATCTATTAAATCCTTCGTACTTTTCTCAAATTTTCTATCTTTTTCAGAAATATGGACATACCCGGGGAAACTGCGATTGATGGAACTGACCAAGCAACAGACCTCTCGCCAGATGTCCAAGGGACACCAACCCCGAGAGACCAATCTCCGAGAAGGATGCTGGTCAATCCAATAACCTCGTACCTTCACCAGGATCCGACCCAGGAAGCAACACCAGTCCAGCAAGAAGGGCAACCTTCTCAGGCTCCAACACTGCAGGCGGAGATACCTTTGCCTCCACCTCCAGTTCTCGCAGCCCTGATGCCACAACTTGAGGAACAATCTCAGATGTTCCAAGCCATATTGCAGGCTCAGTGGTAACAGAATGAAGTCCTGAGACAATGCCTAATGACGGTTCTGGAGAAGACAGCTGCCCCAGTACCAGTCCCTGTCCAACCAGCTAGCACTGTTCGAGGCTTTAGCCGGATGAGCCCGAGAACCTTTAAGGGCAATGAAACTCCGGAAGAGATCTCAGACTGGATCTCCAACACGAAAATACTGCTAGAAGGTTCCCAACTTCACCCAGATCTATGGATAACCGCAGTAAGGACCCTACTCCTCGGTAACGCCCATCACTGGTGGGAATCTATCGAGCGCAGCACCGGCAAGAACTATACTTGGAACAATTTCTGGAATATTTTAATGCAAAATATTTCCCAGCCACGGTCAGAGATGAACTGTACTTCCAGTTCCTGCATTTGGAACAAGGGAATATGACCGTCGACGCCTATGATGCAGAATTCAGTCGACTAAGTCAATTCGGTGCCATCCTAATACCAACCAAGCTGAAGAAGGCCCTAAAGTTCCATCACGGCCTTACCCCCGAACTCCAAGGGTATACTACGGCACAGTCGAGGATTTCATACGAAGAAGTTCTTTCAGAGGCAAGGATACAAGAAGCCATTGGCCGAGAAGCAAGATGCTCAAATCCAACCATATCAGCCATAGACCAGACAGGAGCATTGAGGACCAATCCGTCACCTGGAAAATCAGGCACAACACAAGACAGGGCATATCAATACAAGGAACTTCCGACTGTCACTATTGTGGCAGAAAAGGACATTATGCCAAAAAACTGCCGAAGGAAGTATAGACTATGCTTGATATGTGGAGATAATCAACATAGGCCAGAGACTGCCCACAACACAGAGAAGCAACACTTCGGACTGGGCAAGGACCAGCAGCACCAGCCCAGAGAATACAACCTCCTACTAGAGGTCAGCATTCCCTAGCATCTGGAAGATTTCAGAGGGGACCACCCTTAGCCACCCAAGACACGCAGTACTACCTAGCCAGACAACAAACCATTAGACGAAGGCACGAGCAGGCCTTTGCACTAGCTGCAGTTGCAGAAGAACCGGAAGGTGAAACCATTTCAGGTACCCTATAGTTGCATTATTACCAGCAAACCGCATATTTGATTCTAGAGCTACACTATCTTCACATCTAGTAGTTTCGTACCCATGCAAATAGTCAGGTTTACCAGAAAAGGCATTGTTCCAGTTACCAATATTACTAAAGCATGCTAGTAGTCATGTATAGTAGCGTAATGAGAACGCGATTCCCGGTACTTTCAATACCAAACTTCGACGTTGTCTTAGACATGGACTGGCTAAACCAAGTACAAATGCTATCCTAGACTACAGGAAGAGAAAGCGTCATCCTTAGACCACCAAGTTACCCATTCGGATATCAGGACTAAGCAAACACATCTAGGTAGATTGCTAGACGTTGATTGTTAGGCTCAAAACATGTGAATGTAGTAATAGCTGAATACTACAGGTAGTTTCCAAATTAGATTTGATATACATGACTTATTAGGGTAGTCAGTAACTTCTAGTCTTGTGTTTTCACCAATAGATTAATTTCAGCTAGTATCAGGAATAGATCAATTAGACTGAAGGAGAGAGGGTAGACAGATGTTAGTCTTGAAAAAACATCAGAAAAACTACCAATAATATGCGACCTGTTGTAAACCTGGTGATACCCATATAATCTGGATAAAGGGTACACATAGAGTAGAATAGGAAGACATATGTTTTTACCTACCCTAGAAACTATCAGACTTGGAAGAAGAGGAAAACTAAGCTCAAGGTACGTCATACCCTTCGATGTGTTGGAACGCATCAAAGAAGTTGTTTACAAGATAGCATTACCTCAGACATTGGAAGAAGTACATGACGTCTTCCACATATTCCAATTAAAGAGGTACGCTCTGGATACAAGTCATGTGCTTAAATATGGACAACCTATAGTGTATATTAAGGTTGTAGAACTTAGAAAACCACACCTCTTTTGGGTCAACTAACAACCTAGACTAGAAGTTAGAGATTATAGAATCTTGTCTTTTTGTGAATTTGAATTGTTTTGTACTTCTCACATCATAATCTAGCGTACTTATATTTGTTATACTACCTTAAATTATGCTCTGCTATTATAGCCTAGTTTTGCAAGCTTATTCTTTATCAAGCTTGTTCATTAAATTATGTATTATTGGAGTACTACACTAATACATTTCAGAATCAGTGTATGACGGTCTGATCAACCATAATGCACTTGGTTCGCCTTTCGCATAACTACTTTACGTGGATTGAGATATATAATGATTAGTAGACAGAGGTACTTAGTCTATGCGCATATCATACCAGCTACATAACTAAGCTAATACGAATATGTGAATAAGGAGTACCAGAATAGCATTTCCATCCACAACTGCCTTGGCAATTCCCATTGAATTCTTTAAACGCCTTGAATCTCCATACTTCTAATCCATTACCCCCTTGAACTCTTGATTATTGTTTTCCGTCTTTCCTTATTTCGGAAAGAAGAAACCTCGTATATAGTATAAATATGAAGTGTATTGTTTCCATAGCCATTTCTATAGTTTTGGGGGAATTACCAAACCCTATTAATAGATTAGATTGCAGTTTAACACTGTTCTTTTTTTTAGAATGATTTCTGTTACCTACCTTACGTTGTATTACGTTCCTCTAGTTCATATTGCATGAAAACATCATGCACCAGGCAAATCAACCTGGGAACGTGTAGAGGATATCCGATAATGTTTCCCCCATCTATTTCCAGATCAGGGTATGTCCAAAATATTTCAAATCAAATCTTCAGCTATGTCTATGTCCTCATATGTCCTTAATCAATCTTTCGTTCTCAATATATATTTATTTTTATTTCGAGGACGAAATATTCTAAGGAGGGTAGATTGTAAACTCCCTCGACCAGATTTTAGTATTTTAATATTTTTTTAATTAATTAGAATTAGTGCAACTATTTTTATTTATTTATTTATTTTTTATTTATTCTATTGATTGTGCACCTGTTTATTACACAATAAATTAGAGCACCACACTAGCTGTTAACCCTAAACTAATTTCACATTCCTGCCCTAGACTGGCTAGACTACATTTTCTGTATTTTTAGCAACTCCCAGAAACCTCGTTTTGTGCTTCGTTTTAGTCGCACAAATATCGTTACAAACGTACGTATTTAATCCCTATTTAATTTTCTGCTCTTTACCCACCTCTGTACCCTAGAGATTTGAGGACCAGTAGGCACCTGTTTTGCCCAACCAAAAATACGATAATATTCTACACTAATTGTATTACAATTATCGTATTAACACCGTAGAAAAATTATGACCCTAATTGCCCTTAAATAATTAATGAACACCGTGCGCAGTATTTATTAAATAATAAATACGGTGACCCGTATCACCTAAGAAATCAGACCCTGCACCTGCCCAGACTCACCCCACACAGTCCAAAACATTCTCCCCAGCTTTTCCCCTCAATTCTGTAAATTTTGGTAAATTTTAGAACCAGGTGATTTTTCAGACAAATTGCATAATTGCGCAAATTCTCAATTTCTGGACTTTTATGTAAATTGTGAAAAGTTAGGGTTTTTATGCAAAAATGCATGTTAGATGGCATTACCCTATTGGCTAGACAATAGGTGGCATGGGACCCACAGAAAAATCTGCTGAAAATATCCTAAAAATTCAAATTTACCAAAATACCCCCAAAGTTCTACATATTTACGAAATTGCCATTATCCTAAAAACTATATAAAACCCTAAACACCCCCCCTTCTCTCTCATTCCCAGGCTCCCCTCGGCCAGCTCCGGCCACCGCCCACCGCCGGACCACCCCCACTCGACTCGCCCCTCCCTAGGCCACCCTCCGGCCAACTGCCGCCCACCCTGGCCTCCGCCTCCGCCTCCGGCAACGACCACAGACCCCTCCCGACTTCACTGTCCACAGCAGCCTCCTCACCTCCGACCGCCCACCACCGCCGCCCTAGCCGTCGCCGACCACCGCCACCACCCCCATCCGCTCCGCCGTGACTCCCTCTATCCAACCATCACCGCCCCGTCCCTCCACGACCACCACAGCCTCCGCCATCACCCCCGCAGCGCCACCACCGCCTCTCCCTGGCCACTGCTCGAGCCACCTCCCCGACGCTCCCCACCGCCTCTCCGGTAGCCTCCGACCTCCGCCACCGCCCCGGACCTGTTCGCCACCTCCTCCTCCACCACCCCGACAGCCTGCACCGCCGCCCCCCGCCACCGCACGCGGCGCTGCAGCTGCCGCAAGCTGCTGCTGCTGCTACTGCTAGCAGCTACTGCTACTGCCGTTGCTCCTCCGGCCGGCCGCCGTTGACTCCGCCGCCGACCTCCCGCCGACGACTCGCCGTGGACCCCACCTGCCACCTTCGTCAGGTATAAATACGCTATTATATACGTAATTATATATATAAATGTATATGTATGTATATATGTATATATATTTATATATATATGTATATATATATATGGTTTTATATATTATATATTAATATTATAGTATTTAATATATATTATATACTGTATAAATACAGTATATTATATGTATTATTATTATTATTATTATTATTGTTATTATTATTATTATATGTATATATTTTATATATATGTATATTAATATATATTTCTATGTATATATATATGTATATATATATATATATATATATATATATATCAATATATATATGTTATCATATATATATTATTATTATTATTATTCAGTATTTACTAAAAATAGTATATATATTTACTTATATATATATATGTATTATTGTGTATAGATATAAATATGTAAATATACATATGCATTTTCTTTCTTATATATATATATATAAATCTATATATATATATATACATTATGTGTTGTATAAATTATATGTATACATATATTATATAATATATATATATGCTGTTCATTTTTTTTTATTCATTTCCTGCACTTTTCTTTTTCTTTATATATATGTATATATATATATATATATATATATATATATATATATATATATATATATATATATAGTATCTATATATTGTATATATATTACCTATATATACAATATATTATATATATAAAATAGCTGGATAATACAGCTTATATTTATATGTATATTTCAAATTCTTGCACTGTCTTTAAATTCATTATATATATTATTATATATGACAGTGGTCACATATAGACCCTGACAATAATTATATTATAAATACTGTATATAACAGTGGTCACCTATAGACCCTGGTATTAGTGCTGGATATTACAGCATTTATATTTGTATTTAAATTCCTGC
>JAYESA010000004.1:282907963-283155463 GCA_036927795.1 Iris macrosiphon | reverse complement strand
TGGAGGTGCAGTGGGGCAATCTCGTATCTGGTGAGCAACGGATCCACAAAACAAACACACCTTCAGCCACCTCCTACAAACATCCCAAGTGTGTCCTAACTTCCTGCAGTAGGCACAAGTGGGCACCCTCTGATCCTGACCCTGCTACGCTGCCTTCTGCCCATAGGGACGCTTAGCTGATCCCGCACTGCCACTCGCACTGCCTGAATCATCCCTGCCTCTCTTGGACTTGAGCTCCAAGTCATCCTCTGCTCTCTGAGCATCTCCTACTATCTGCTCGAAAGTTGCCTCACGGTCGCTCCTAGTCAAAGACTTGACCGCCATGACCAAGCCCTTGCGAAACTTTCTCGCCTTGGCTACCTCACTCAAGCCCTCCACGAATCTGCCCAGACGGCACCTCACTCAAGCCCTCCACGAATCTGCCCAGACGGCAGAACTCCGCTGCGTACTCGTCCACTAGCATGCTCCCCTGGACGAGTGCCTCAAACTGGCTCTCCAAAGCACTGAGCGCCACATCCGGGAAAAACTTCTCCTTAAAAAGCCTCTTAAAAGCCTCCCAAGTAAGCCCTGGCGCCGCGATCCTCGTATCAGTACGATACCACGTCAAAGCGAGGTCGAACATCTGACTGCCCGCTGCCTCTATCTGCATGCTGTCTGGAATCTGTGCCAGCCGAAAAATCCCCTCGATCTACTCTATCCAGTCATCCGCGTACAGGATCCCTTCTGTACCCCGGAACTCCTTGGGCCGCATCCTTTGGAAGTCAATGATACTGCCCGGCCTCGGGCGCTGAATCTGATCTGCCTGTGGCTGAAACTGTGCCACCCTATCCACTGCCGTCATGGCCACCTGATGGGCATTCTCAATGCCCAGCCTCATCACATCCACCTGACGGTGCTGCGCGTCCATCATCTCCCTGAAGAACACAAACAACTGCGCGGCATCTACTGGTGTAGGAAGTGGAGGAGGAACCACCGGAACGACTGGGGTAGTCCTCGGATCGATAGGCGGAGAAGGATCCCCGAGAGAAGCAGATGCTCCCTCAACCGCAGGAGTGGTGAGTGGAGAGGTAGCAGCTGCCTGAATATGAGCTGGACGAGAGGTAGCAGACCTCTCAGTAGCAACTGCTGGAACGGTATGACGAGATCGTGTCTTCGGAGGCATCCTGAAGACAGATCAAAAGAAGTCAATACGGCGCAAGATACGATATCATCAAAGAAGGACAGTAATATTTCAAAAGAAAACAATTCAGAATAATTAGATTGGAATTGTTCCTAGTGTATGTATACATATAGATACATACATCTATATGTCTATCTATCTATCTATCTATTATATATCTAACTATCTATCTATGTATATATATATCTCCCTCTCCCCTTAGCTACTAGTTGCTACTGCCGCTACCCCTGCTGATGCGCTTGCTGCTGCTCCTGCTGCTGCTGCGCTGCGCTACAGCGATCCGCTGCCGCGCGCTACTGCTGCTGTGCTGCAGCGATCCGCTGCCGCGCCTGCGCGTTCTGCTGCCGCTGTGCGCTGCTCGCTGCGCGCACTCCGCTGCAGTCCTCCCCCTCGCTGCCTCGCTGCGCAACCCTCAACGCTCCACACACACACACGAACACGCACATACAAACACACGACCACACACACATATATACACAAACACATATCTATATATATATATAAATACACTTATCTATATATATACACACACAAACCTATAGATATATATACATACACACAAATATATATATATATATATATATATATATATATATTTATATATATTTATATATATATATATATATATATATATATATATATATATACACACACACACACACTCAAACATATATATATATATATATATATATATATATATATATATATATATATATATATATATATATATATATATATATATATATATATATATATATACACACACACACATACTCACATAGATATATACAAACACACATATATTTATATATATATAAACACACAACTATAAATATACACACTCATATATATATATATACATACACATACACACACTCAAACATATATATGTATATATATACACACTTACTCTCACACACCCTCACACACACTCTCACACACACTAACACACACACAACTACACACACACAACCACACACACAAATATACATATATATATATACACACATACACACATATACATATAGAAACACACACACAAACTCATATATACACATATATATAAACACTCACTTACACTACACTCACACAAACACTCACTAACACACTCATATATACAGAAAAATACAAATACATATATAAATATATATATAGAGAAACACACACACAAATATATATATATATATATATATATATATATATATATATATACATATATATATATATATATACATATATATATATATATATACATATATATATATATATATACATATATATATATATATATATATATATATATATATATATATATATAAACACAACACACACACAACACACAACACAACGCACAACGCCCCACCAACGCACGCCCAACGACTCCTACACGCATAAACACAAATATATATATAAAATATAACTCGAGAATTCTAGCACACACTCCCCGAAGCTAATCCAATGCGCGCACAAGCCCGAAACTAAGAAACCATGCCGAAATGGCCGTTCAGTCATTTCGACGAACACCCGGTGCGCGGTTCGGAAAACCTCCTGAAATGCACACCAAACCAACTCGGAATCGGTCCAAAATTTATCCACGGGTTCTAAACGATGTCTAGATTCTAGAAAAAAAATGCTAACTCGTCGATTCTAGGTCCGTGGTAAAAATGCACACGCACTTAGAACCGGCGACGACGAAAACCCCAAAAATGCCCGAAATGCCCGTTTCTCCGCGACATGACTTCACGTGTCCGAACGGAGACACGCACTAACTATCAAGACACCCGAGCACGTCTACCTAGGTCCGTCTAACCTAGGGTATCACCCAAAATTGGGCCAATCTCGGATTCTATCCGAAATTGACACAAAACCTAGTGTCAAAGTCTCCAAACACAACCAAACTAGTTCCAACTTCCTCCTACGGGTAGCCCTAAGGTCTAGGAAGGTTCTAAACTATTAATTACACTATATAAGAGCAATTAGAAGGGGAAAAATTAGGGTTTACCTCTTGGGAGTTGGAATCCCAAGCTAAAGTCTCCAAAAAACTATAAATCCACCAAACCAAGCTTCCAAGCTTCCAATCCAAACTCCAACACCAAATCTAAGCTCTACCCACCTAGGTTGGGGAAGAATGTAGGGTTATGGTTCACATAAGTAGAAGAAATGGAAGGAGGAAGAAAAGAAAATGGAGAAAACTTACTTGGAAGAAGGAAAGAAGAAGAAAGAAGAAGTGGAGAAGAAGAAGAAGTGAAGAAGAAGAAGAAATGAATGGGGAGGGGGAGCTGCTGTCGGGTCTGGTCTGGGAAGGGGGCCCGGCCAAGAGCATAGAAATAGGGTTACACTAATCCAAAAGCCAAAAAGCCCTCTCCTCAAGTCATTCCAATTGGGTTTTTGGTTCCAAAAGCACTCAAACTAACTCTCAATCTCTCCAACTAACCCACTAAAAATATAATAAATATTCTAAACCCAAAAATAAGTCTCACAAGGGTGTGGGTTGGGTCGGACATGGGTCCACTAGGGTCTGACATGGGTCCAGGCTAGCCAAAACCCTAAAACAATCAAATAAAAAAATAATACAATCACTAATTAAATATAAATATAATTAATTATAAATAATACACAATTAACCAAATTAAAATATAAAAAAATATCCGGCTCTGAAAATGGGGTGGTGACAGCTGGGAAGGCTGAGGACACGACGGAAGTCTGGGGATCCTCAGCGGAGCGGGGTTGAGGGCGGAGGACAGATGGCGGTGGCCGGAGGCTATGGTGGTGGCTGGGGGAAGAGAGAGGCGGAGGTCTGGCGGAGGAAAGGGCTTTATAGGGAGAGGAGGGAGGCGGACGGGCGGACGGGCGGCCGGTGCGGGAGTGGAAGAGACGATGACGCTGGAAGGAGCGGGGGAGACGCGGCGGTTACGCAGCGGCCGGAGGCGAGCGGGCGGCAGTTGAAAGGATTCGTCGGGGAAGAGGAAAGGGTTAGGCGGTTACGGGTCCGGTCAGCGGGTCGGGTATGAGGGGATCCGATCCACTAAAGAATGAGTGCGGGTTGGGTTTCGGGTTTATACCCGATCCGACCCACAGTATTTGGGGTTGGTTCAATCGAACCGGGTCCAGTTCGGGTTGGTTTGGTTCACAAAATCGGGTTTATTTCTAGGGTTTAATTTGGTTTATTTAAAACTTAGTTTTTAGGGCTTTAAAAATGCTTCCGGGGTCCAATAAATTTCCTAAAAATTACCCTATGTCTAATTTTTTATTTTACACCAGAAAATATTATTTTTATAATATTTTAATATTATTTAAAAACATTTAAAATTATTTAATCTTAAAAATACATTGATTTAAATCCCAGGAATTTTCTGAAAAATTTCAAAAATTGATTTTAAAAATTCTTAAAAAATCAGGGGGTTTACAATGATCAATTGCATATTTTTGGTTGCCCTGCTTATTACCATGTTTCTGAATCTAAACTTGACCCTCGAGCAAAGAAAGCCATTTTCATGGGCTTTAGTTCAGGAGTTAAAGCATACATGTTATGGTGTCCGGAGTCAAAGAAGATCGTCAAGAGCCGAGACGTGACATTTGACGAATCGGTAATGCTTTTGAAAAAGACCGATGAACCTCCTAAGCAGGCTAAGAAGGTCACTGTTGCTCCTGAGCCGGTTATTCCTGCAGGAGAATCTTATAAAAATAAACCGGTTGATGATGAGAAAAACTTCGATCAGGTGGAGGACATCGTACTGGTGGAGGAATGTCTCGAGGAAGAGACTCGAGAACCCAAGGTAGCTGAATCTATTGCAAAGAATAGACCTCAGAGCAAAATTAAACGGCCAGCTCGATTTGATGATATGGTTGCATTTGCACTCCCTGTGATCGAGGGAATTCTAAATAGCTACGAAGATGCTATTCAAGATTCTGAAAGCTCGAAATGGAAGGAGGCCATGGACGAAGAAATTGTAAACCCCCTGATTTTTCAAGATTTTCAAAACTGGTTTTTTCGGAATTTTTAGGAATTTTTCTGTAATTAAATTCAGGGTTTTAATTTTTTAATGATTTTTAATTGATAATAAATTATATTAAAATATTATAAAAATAATATTTTTGTGTGTAAAATGAAAAACTGGACTTAAGATAATTTTCTGGAATTTTATTGGACCCCGAACCTATTTTTAAACACCTAAAAATATTATTTATTTATTTATTTATTTATTTACTTAATAATTTTCTAAACCGGCCCGGCCCAACAAGCCCAGCCCAACCCATCCACTGCGGGTCGGATCCGGGTCAACCCGCGACCCGAACCCGCAGCCCAAACCCGCATTCGCCTAGCGGGTCGGGCGGGTCGGCCAGACCCGAACCCGCCGCCCAACCCGACCCGACTACCCCATCTCCTTCCCCCGCTCTGCGTGTCCGCGGTTCCCGCCGCGTTCTCCGGCCACGTCACCAGAGAACCGCCCGCGCCTCACCACCACGACCCCACGACCTCCTCTCTCCGCCTCTTCCGGCCTCGTCCCCGCAGCCCTCCCCTATTTAAACCTCTTCTCCTCCCTCATCTTCCCCTAACCCCCGCCGGAACCCTAGCTCCGGTCACCTCCTTCTCCTTAGCTTCGGCGCAACCACGACCCCGGCCATCCTCCGCCGACCTCCTCCTTCCTTCCCCGCACCGCTCTGCCCCCGAGCCGGCCCTTCCTCCTCCTCCCTCTTCCCCGCAGCAAGCCCCGACGCCGCCCTCCGGCCGTTCGAGAGCCGCCCGAGCCCTGCGCCGCCGATCCCTGCCGCTCCGGTGGGCCGCCGCCCTAGCCAGCACCGCCCCCAGCCTCCTCCGGCCAGCCTCCGGCCGCCGCGGCTCCACCAGACCCAAACCCTAACCCTAGGTGCCAGCAACCGGACACTTCGTGTCGACACGGACACAAAAACTCAGTTTTCTGGAGCCCTGTTCAGGTGCCCGTTTCTTTCTCTTCGTAGCTCTGTTTTTAATTTCGTCTATTGCATCGCAAACCCTGCATGACCCTCTCGGTGCCCGTGTAAACCGCTCGGGGCATCGCGTCCTGTGGCGATCGCGAACAACTATCCAAAAACAGGAAAAAACAACGCCCTGATTCACCCCGGAACCGAGTCTGCCCCGCCAAACGGGACGATTTGGTCGCGTGCGGTCTTCATAGATACATGCGCGTCGTTGATACAGACGTGCGGGATTTTGCTGAAGTCGATTCGGGTGTGCATGCACACCGGAATCAACGCGTATCCGCGGACACCGTCCCATATCCGCCCTTTCTGGAATGCGTTCTAACTTTGTGTACACACGTCGGATCGAAACGAAACTTGTGCCATCGGACTCGTAGTGATACGCTGTTCCTGTGACCCAAGTTTGGTTCGATTCTGAGAACGTTGACAAAATCGCGTGTCGTGGGCCCCACAGGCTCCACTCGACGGGCGATTTTGTGATCGGCTCATCGGAATCCAATTCTGGAAGTTCCGTTGGGTTCGTATCATCGTTCCTGACCTATTGACACTAAGTTGGGCAAATTCAGAGACCTTTGACCCTGACACATTTTTCGGTGCAAAGCGGGCCCACATGTGGACCCCATTTTGATCCGAAATTGTCATTTTTGCCCTTATCTCCAAATTGGACTCAAGGACAGACATTTTTAGCTGATTGATATTTTCTGGATCTGATGGTGATGTTTGTTTCAGCAATCGGAGTACCGTCTGCAATTTCAGCTGAAGTCAGAGCCACAATTGGAGCCGGAACCACAGGCAAGTGTACCTTGCCAAACCCTGCAGCTTGCTATTTATTTCCTTGGCTTAATTTTGCATCAGTAGGCAAGTAGAGCTTATCAACTCGCAGTGATTCCTGTTATAGTATTTTACTTGAGTTCTTGTAGATTTTATATATAAACTTGTTTAACTGTTCAACCCAGGACCGAGTGACTTTACTTAGCGTCCGATTCATAGTCGGGTGCCAACCCCGTACGCAGAGTTGTGTAACATCACATAGACATGGATACCGAGACCCTGTACTTCTCGTACTTGTCTTATCAAGTACAACATAGCCCAGGACACTTGACACTATTCATGAGACAGAATCTTCCTGAGATATTCATGGTGATTCTGTGTAGGATTCAGGTTTTATGACATAGACATCATATTCATAGACATTGGATGCATAGCTATCAGACTTGCTGCATTAGTTATAATCGTGCATGACATGGACATGAGACATCGTGGACATGAGACGTAAGATTATATTGGGTGGGGAGAGACACACAGGCTACAGGCTGATCTCATATATATAAAACATAGTATAATTCATAGTTATTGCTGCTACTGGCTCCCCGACACAGAGCTTGTAGTGGCTTCAGCCTGAGTTCTAGTGATGCTCTCAACTTGCATATCACATAAGTTGGTTACATAGCTTACCCTCTTGTTTATTATCTGCTGCACTGCATTTATTTTGGCTTGTATTTTCTGTACCTTGTTGTCCCCTGAGGACCTGGATCCGGATTATGTCCCCAGGAATAGCTGAAGAGATCTACCCCTAGGTGTACGGAACATGAGCACTTCTCGAAACAGAACAGGAACCTGAGGACGAGATCGTGGCAGAAGACTTCTCCTGAGTACCGGCTTCATATACTCAATATTTCTATTTCTAGTTGATTTATTTCCTATCTATTTGCATTGATGTACCAGACATATTCTCGGATTGTTCCCCGAGACACTTATTTGAGATTTGTTTATTTATTCTATTGTATTATTTCTGGCATTTAATCTGTGATTATCTGTTGTGGATGAGATTAGTATAGACTGTGACCTGTAACAATTGTTCTATTTATTGTTAGACTACAGCTTAAGCATGCCCTGATGGATCCATTAAATTGGGTGTCCATCGGTGCGTGCTGCTGGCCATTACCGCGCATCCAGTCCCTCGGCATTTTGGGACTGGGACGTGACATAGTTTTTGTGGTGGCCCATGCAGGTCTTCGACTAAATTGTTCGGTTTCAACTTAGGGACCGAACAGGCCTGCAATAAAAATAGGATAAGTTTTAGGATCTTATCCACTTGCTTGAATCGTTCTTGATATCTATATCGACTTCAAAAAAAAAACTGCATCCTGCCTTGATTCTTCTGTATGCTTCTTATCGTTTATTTTTGGATGCAGGGCAATGAAGTCACAAGAGTGCGACGATACTCCCGCAGGAACACCACCAGTTATAGCCGTCACCTATGACGACGAAGTGACACCAGTCGGTGGAGTTCCATCAACTCAACAGAGCCATCAGACAGGTCAAACTACCTCCAGATTCTGGCGTGATGACATCCCGCCTCCGCCGTAGTTCGTTCCACCAATGCCCGTACTCCCACAAGGACAGCCGATTGACGGGCAGCAGATATTCCAAATGATCTACGCGATGATGCAGGCCCAGCAACAAGTTCAACACGAGGCTCAGCATCGCGAGGCTGACTTCTTGAGGAACAGTATAGTAACTGCACTGGAGCAGGCCAACCTACCAGCTCGACGGCCATCAACGGGCTCTATCACTGACTTTCGCCAACTAAAGCCCCGCACTTTTTCAGGCAAGGAAGAGCCCACAGAAGTTCATGAATGGCTCACCAACATTCGGCATCAACTAGAAGCAGCTGAGCTTCCACGGGAACGTTGGATGACTGCCGTCAGAATGCAATTGACAGGCAATGCGCACCACTGGTGGTTGTCTGAGGAGACGCGACTCGGACCAGACCGAGTCACCTGGGAGGAGTTCTCCAGACTCTTCCAGGAGATGTACATTTCGACTATCGCACGATCAGAACTTCGGGACAAGTTCAATCGCCTCACTCAGGATGCTATGACGGTGGAAGAGTACAACGCTGAGTTCATTCGTCTGAGTCGCTTTGCCCCAACGCTGATCCCGACAGAGGAAGAGAAGGCTGAGAAGTTCTTCGACAGACTGAACTTCGATCTACAGAGACTCATCGGATCCGTCGTACCTACCTCTTACTCGGACGTTCTCGCTGCAGCCCAACGCATGGAACGCGTCACCAGGAGAGAGTCTCGCCTCAAGCAGCCAATCACATCAGCACCAGACAGAGCACCACTGGAAGAATCCGCAAAGAGATCTCACACGAACCATCCACCCAGGGCAGCTTCGCAGACCCTTCCTACCTGTCACTACTGCGGCAAGATAGGCCATGTTGAGAAGGACTGCAGACGCAAGTTGGGATTATGCTTAATTTGCGGAACCAATCAACACTTAGCCAAGGATTGTCCTCAGCATCGAGATGGAGCACCAAGGGCAAACCAACCAGCTTTACCAGCACCGAGGCCACCTTTGGCACCTCAAGAAGCGCTCTTCCAGCAGGCACAGCAGCAGCAGAGAAATCTACCACAAGGACGCGGACAAGCTTACGCGATAACTTTGGAGGACGCGCAGACTCTTGGAGTAGTTAATGCGCGTAAGTGATTTGTAGTATCCGTTTCTAGAATTATTTTAGCTCGTGCCCGTTGGTTCGTGACCTCAGCCCCAACCTAGTAATTTGAAACTTGTTAATAATAATTTAGTTTTCTAAAAATTATAGTTCTTTTGCTTTAACTAGATTTTCTTTACTCTGGAAAGTGCATAACTTTCATTCTTAGGGAAACGATATTTCCCTAAGTGTCTTGTGATGTGTTTCGAACAATGCTTGCGACCGTGTCATCTCTGTTGACCGGTTATTCTTTAATTGCGAGGACGCAATCCTCTTAAGGGGGGTAGATTGTAAACCCCCTGATTTTTCAAGATTTTCAAAACTGGATTTTTTGAAATTTTCAGGGATTTTTCTGTAATTAAATTCAGGGTTTTAATTTTTTTAATGATTTTTAATTGATAATAAATTATATTAAAATATTATAAAAATAATATTTTTGTGTGTAAAATGAAAAACTGGACTTAAGGTAATTTTCTAGAATTTTATTGGACCCCGAACCTATTTTTAAACACCTAAAAACTATTATTTATTTATTTATTTATTTACTTAATAAATTTCTAAACCGGCCCGGCCCAACAAGCCCAGCCCAACCCATCCGTTGCGGGTCGGATCCGGGTTAACCCGCGACCCGAACCCGCAGCCCAAACCCGCATTCGCCTAGCGGGTCGGGCGGGTCGGCCAGACCCGAACCCGCCGCCCAACCTGACCCGACCACCCCATCTCCTTCCCCCGCTCTGCGTGCCCGCGGTTCCCGCCGCGTTCTCCGGCCACGTCGTCGAAGAACCGCCCGTGCCTCACCACCACGACCCCACGACCTCCTCTTTCCGCCTCTTCCGGCCTCGTCCCCGCAGCCCTCCCCTATTTAAACCTCTCCTCCTCCCTCATCTTCCCCTAACCCCCGTCGGAACCCTAGCTCCGGTCACCTCCTTCTCCTTAGCTCCGGCGCCACCACGACCCCGGCCATCCTCCGCCGACCTCCTCCTTCCTTCCCCGAACTGCTCCGCCCCCGAGCCGGCCCTTCCCCCTCCTCCCTCTTCCCCGCAGCAAGCCCCGACGCCGCCCTCCGGCCGTTCGAGAGCCGCCCGAGCCCTGCGCCGCTGATCCCTGCCGCTCCGGTGCGCCGCCGCCCTAGCCAGCACCGCCCCCAGCCTCCTCCGGCCAGCCTTCGGCCGCCGCGGCTCCACCAGACCCAAACCCTAACCCTAGGTGCCAGCAACCGGACACTTCGTGTCGACACGGACACGAAAACTCGGTTTTCTTGAGCCCTGTTCAGGTATCCGTTTCTTTCTCCTCGTAGCTCTGTTTTCAATTCTGTCTGTTGCATCGCGAACCCTGCGTGACCCCCTCGGTGCCCGTACAAACCGCTCGGGGCATCGCATTTTGTGGTGATCGCGAACCGCGATCCAAAAACAGGAAATAATAACGCCCTGATTCACCCTGGAACCGAGTCCGCCCCGCCAAACGGGACGACTTGGTCGCGTACGGTCTTCACAGATACGTGCGCGTCGTTGATACGGACGTGCAGGATTTTGCTGAAGTCGATTCGGGTGTGCGTGCACACCGGAATCAACGCGTATCCGCGAACACCGTCCCGTATCTGCCCTTTCTGGAATGCGTTCTAACTTTGTGTACACACGTCGGATCGAAACGAAACTTGCGCCATCGGACTCGTAGCGATACGCTGGTCCTGTGACCCAAGTTTGGTTCGATTCTGAGAACGTTGACAAAATCGTGTGTCGTGGGCCCCACAGGCTCCACTCGACGGGCGATTTTGTGATCGGCTCATCGGAATCCAATTCTGGAAGTTCCGTTGGGTTCGTATCATCGTTCCTGACCTGTTAACACTAAGTTTGGCAAATTCGAAGACCTTTGACCCTGACACGTTTTTTGGTGCAAAGCGGGCCCACACGTGGACCCCGTTTTGACCCGAAATTGCCATTTTTGTCCTTGTCTCCAAATTGGACTCAAGGATATGCGTTTCTAGCTGATTGATATTTTTTGGATCTGATGGTGATGTTTATTTCAGCAATCGGAGTACCACCTGCAATTCCAGCTGAAGTTAGAGCCACAATTGGAGCCGGAACCACAGGCAAGTGTACCTTGCCAAACCCTGCAGCTTGCTATTTATTTCCTTGACTTAATTTTGCATCAGTGGGCAAGTAGAGCTTGTCAACTCGCAGTAATTCCTGTTATAGTATTTTACTTGAGTTCTTGTAGATTTCATATATAAACTTGTTTAACTGTTCAACCCAGGACCGAGTGACTTTACTTAGCGTCCGATTCATAGTCGGGTGTCAACCCCGTACGCGGAGTTGTGTAATGTCACATAGACATGGATACCGAGACCCTGTACTTCTCGTACTTGTCTTATCAAGTACAACATAGCCCAGGACACTTGACACTATTCATGAGACAGAATCTTCCTGAGATATTCATGGTGATTCTGTGTAGGATTCAGGTTTTATGACATAGACATCATATTCATAGACATTGGATGCATAGCTATCAGACTTGCTGCATTAGTTATAATCGTGCGTGACATGGACATGAGACATCGTGGACATGAGACGTGGGATTACATTGGGTGGGGAGAGACACACAGGGTACAGGCTGATCTCATATATATCAAACATAGTATATTTCATAGTATAATTCATAGTTATTGCTGCTACCGGCTCCCCGACACAGAGCTTGTAGTGGCTTCAGCATGAGTTCTAGTGATGCTCTCAACTTGCATATCACATAAGTTGGTTACATAGCTTACCCTCTTGTTTATTATCTGCTGCACTGCATTTATTTTGGCTTGTATTTTCTGTACCTTGCTGTCCCCTGAGGACCTGGATCCGGATTATGTCCCCAGGAATAGCTGAAGAGATCTACCCCGAGGTATACGGAACATGAGCACTTCTCGGAACAGAACAGGAACCTGAGGACGAGATCGTGGCAGAAGACTTCTCCTGAGTACCGGCTTCATATACTCAGTATTTCTATTTCCAGTTAATTTATTTCCTGTCTATTTGCATTGATGTACCAGACATATTCTCGGATTGTTCTCCGAGACACTTATTTGAGATTTGCTTATTTATTCTATTACATTATTTCTGGCATTTAATCTGTGATTATCTGTTGTGGATGAGATTAGTATAGACTGTGACCTGTAACAATTGTTCTATTTATTGTTAGACTACAGCTTAAGCATGCCCTGATGGATCCATTAAATTTGGTGTCCATCGGTGCGTGCTGCTGGCCATTGTCGCGCATCCAGTCCCTCGGCATTTTGGGACTGGGGCGTGACAGAAATAAAGTCTTTGAAAAAGAATCAGACTTGGGAATTGGTGCAACTTTCTAAGGGAAAGAGAGCTATCAGATGCAAATGGGTGTATGCAAAGAAAGATGACACTCAGGGAATTCGATACAAAGCTCGATTGGTGGCCAAAGAATATGCTCAAAAGGAGGGTATAGACTACAACGAGATCTTTTCTCCTGTTGTGAAGCATTCTTCTATTCGAGTGTTGTTGGCGTTGGTAGCTCAATTTGATCTCGAGATTTTCCAACTTGATGACAAGACAACTTTCTTGCATGGAGACTTGAATGAAGAAATTTATATGACATAACCTGATGGATTTCGTGTTCTTGGAAAGGAAAATTGGGCTTGCAAACTGCGAAAATCCTTGTACGGCCTTAGGCAGTCTCCTCGACAATGGTATACTCGTTTTGATCAGTTCATGGTGGAACACAAGTACACTCGTAGCCAATTTGATCATTGTGTGTACTTTCGAAAACTTAATGATGGCTCCTACATTTATTTGCTCTTGTATGTGGGTGTATGTTAATTGCATCCAAGAGCAAGGTGGAGATAGATAAATTGAAGGCCCAACTTAGAAAGGAGTTCGAAATGAAGAACTTAGGCGAGGCTCGACGAATACTTGTAATGGAGATCAAGAGGGATCGTCCTAATGGTACCGTTTGGTTGTCACAATCTCAATACTTGAAGAAGATTTTGGAGAAATTTGATATGCATGGTTCGACCAAACCTGTAAGTACTCCACTCGCCCCTCATTTCAAGTTAAGTGCTTCTTTATGTCCGACTTCTGATGAAGAACGAAGATACATGGAAAATGTTCCCTATACAAATGTTGTTGGATCATTGATATATGCTATGGTGTGCACTCGGCCTGACCTTTCGCATGCTGTTAGTATGGTTAGCCGATACATGCACAATCCGGGAAAAGGGACATTGGCAAGCTGTGAAGTGGATACTTCGATATCTTCGTGTCACTGTTGATCTTGGTTTAAAATTTCAAAGAAAGAATGATCTAGAGTTTGATAAATTAGTGGTTGGTTATGTGGATTCGGACTATGCCTGAGATCTTAACAAAAGGAGATCTACTACTCGATATGTGTTCACTATGGCTGGTGGACCCGTTTATTGGCGTTCGACGCTTCAATCCACAGTTGCATTGTCCACTACTGAAGCTGAATATATGGCAGACACTGAAGATTTTAAGGAAGCTATTTGGATGAATGGTTTGGTGAATGATTTGGAAATTGCTCAAAAGCACGTTGAGGTATTTTGTGATAGCCAGAGTGCTATTTGTTTATAAAAAATCAAGTTCGTCATGTCCGAACCAAGCATATAGATGTTCGATTTCACTTCATTCGAAAGATTATTAATGAAGGTGATATTCGATTGTTGAAGATAGCTACTGCCGAAAATCCAGCCGACATGTTAACGAAAGTGGTTACTCGAGATAAGTTGGTCCATTGCTTGGACCTGATCAACATTGGATAGTCGGTGCACCCGTTTGCAGCCAAGCCAACTATGAGGATACGTGAATTTTCCGTCAAGGTGGAGATTGTTGGAAATATACATTGACTCAAATTAAAGATGATGCATGAATTTGTTAGTTCATTGATGAATCTATCCATGTCTCTCCAACTTCAGTCAAAAAAATAATTAATCCTCATAAGTGTGATACATTCTTCAATGAATCTAGATTCATCTACTTGTGCCTATAAATAGGCTTGTATTTTATTTGTTTGGAGTGTGCAAAAATTAGAGAGAAAAGAGAGACACTTGTGAGGAAGAACACCTTGTAATCCTCTTGTGTATTGTTAAATAAATACTTGGCTGCACCACCGTGGACGTAGGAGTTATTTTTCCGAACCACGTAAATCTCGTGTCTCATTTCTTTTCTTTCGTATTTCATTATTGGTTCCGCTGTGTGCAACGCAGTGGCCCAGTCTGCCCTGCGCCATGGCCGGATCTGGTGACGAAAGATCGGTGGATCGAGCCTCGTGGTCGCATTATTTCTTTCATTTATTTGGTAAATTTTTGGCATAGTGAACTCAAAAGATATGCAAATTAGCATGCACAAAGTCGCAAAAGTTATTACCATTTAAAAAAAAACAAACAACAAAAAAAACAGAACATAAGACGTGTTAAAATGAATATATAACGGTTACATATATCTATTCTACTATATAATGCCAAAACTAGGCTTCACCGTGAAATTTTTTCATTCCAAAAATACCCTTCATTACATTTCAATATGTATTAACGTTGATAAGGATATCTAAGTAATTAAAAACAGTAATTAAATACGTATTAAATGTATGTATGCATGCATGCATGAGGCAACTTGGGAAATGATAGTTAATAAAACAAAGATATGCATGTATGCAAAGTAGGTAGTTTGGAGAATAAAACAAAAGTTAATAAAGAATGCATGCAAAGTAGGCACATGAACCCAAGAGATAAGAGAAACCTTTCATATTCCCATCATTTAATTTCTCCCAACTTTTATGCTCCTGCCTATTATATTTCCACCTATAATAAAATTAAGAAATTATCGTTTGCTCTTTTAATAAACTATTATTTTTTTCAAATAATATGAAATACGTGCAACGCACGTGCATATATACTAGTATACTTTAACAGAACATGTGTCATCGTGTATATGCACATCCACATTCTGTACTCAACAAGTGGGCCATATTTCCGTATCTCCCTTCACAGTAATCAAACGGAGGAAATTAACGGTGATAAAATAATAACGACAAAACCCGTCAGTTCCCCCAATTTTCTTCTAGGGCTAGGATTTCCCAATCCCCAAATGCACCCATTTCCTCCCCGAATTCCTCTTGCCCAGCTCCATTTCCCGCGCTCGGGATGTGGAATTCGGTCCGGATCGTCCGGTTCCAGGTGATTTGTTGAGAGATCTGCGGGAAAAATGCCATCTTTCCTCTCGGGGTCTTCTTCCTCGAGCGACGACGCCAATGGCGGGAGCAGGACGCCTGTGTACCTGAATGTGTACGATCTCACGCCGATCAATGACTATCTCTACGTCTTCGGGCTCGGGATTTTCCATTCCGGAATTGAAGGTGATTTTACTGGTGGCACTTAGATTTTCTTGATGTTTGATATGAGAAGTCATGGTGTAATTTTGGGATGTATGATAAAGATCGGATTTTGATTCAATATGCATAAGATTTAACTCATGTTCAGGTAGTTAGATTGACGAGCTTGATAAATTTGAGCTTTTATGTAAGATAATGTTGGGAATCTTTCTCTTGGGTCGAAGTAACGAAGCTAGAGGGAGAAATGGGATTATTGGCATTCGTGAAGGTGGATGGTTGAATAGGATAGTGATGGTGAAAATGGTGAGTGTGATGGTAATGGTAGTGATGATTAAAGCTACTTTGCTTCATTTTCTTGAAAGCAGCACATACATATGTTTGGTAAAAGTTCTTATCTAGTCTGCTTGGATTGAGGGAAAAAAAAGCAGAGTTAAGTAGGGTTAGGTGAAGGAAAGTTAAGCGAGGGGGAGGGGAGTCAATACATATAACCTTGCTTGGATTGGAGGAAGAGTTAAGTTGGGTGTGTTTAATAACTCTTGCTTGGATTGAAGGTTTTAAGTGGGAAGAGGATTAATAAAAATACAATAGTTACCAAAATATCCTTAGGGGACGTTTGGATCAAGATTTTGTAATCCTAGGAATTCATTTTCCATTTCTTTCTCATGGAAAATGAATTAAACATTCCTATACCCATGTTTGGTTAGATTAGATTGGAAATATGGAAAAGAAATCTTAATTTATTTAGTTTTCCATAAATACCCTTTCATTAATTTCATAATGCTTATATTACCTAAATTCACATGTTTAGGATATAAGTTGAAATTTTGAAAGTAAAAGGAGGGTATTATTGTCCAAAAAAAATCCAAATAACATTTCTAGGAAAGCAAAACTATTCCCAAGGGGCCCCTTGGGTTTTACTTCCTACAAACATGGGAATATGAAGTCCTTTTTATTCCCCCCCAATTCCCAATCCTAGACATACAAAACAAGGGTAAATAATCTAAAACCCATTTCCAAGCATCCAAAACTTGAACCAAACGCCCTCTTATTACATATCATTTTGAGTGGAAGAAGGAGTAACAAGAGAAAGCGAGAAAAGATGATGCACATGGATGACAACAGATTGAAATCTAGGAAGACGGAGCAGCATGTTGAAAGCAAGAAAAATGGAAGAGAATGTCTATGATATATAGGACGAAAAGGGATATTTATGAATTTTTAAACAAAATTCCTTATTTTTTTCTTGTTAATCCTCCGACTTGGAGGATTGAAAAAATGGACAAGAAAGACTAAACAAACCATTACTTAACCCTCTATGACTCTCCCACCTAAACCTCCACCCTCAAACCCAGTAAGATTTTTTTTCCCTCACCTAACTCTTCACCCTCAATCCAAGCAGACCCTGACAGAAAAAAAAATGTTGCTTTCCATGGGCTGTTTATGAAAGCACATAGGTGGCTGCTTTTAAAGGTTGCTTCAACTTACCATACATTTTTTTACCTATGTTGCACAATATGGACACAATACGTATATGTGATATTGGCCATTTTCAAAGAGGTACAATAAGTAGTCGACTATGTTTGCACAGTACGGACATGGATACGGGCACGAGACCATTTTGCCGCGTCCTTTCGACGTAGTTTTTTTTTTTTTTTTTTTGCTAAAGAGCCTTTATTTTTTTTTTTCTGAAATTATATCCTAGGCCTTTAATTTTTATTAATACATGTCAACTTCTGTCAAATTTAATAATTTTTTCCTTCAAAAATTATGTTTCTATCAAACACCTTATTGTTTTGACAATAGTTTTTCATTGATTATACTGATCACTAGCTTATGAAAACAAGTTACAAAAGCAGGTTATGACAGCTTTTGATAGGGTTCAAAAATACCTACCCTCCCTAATGATGTATCAAGTTTCGAGTATTAGTTATGGTCGAAAACATGACTGCTTTAGATAGTGGGTTCAGTTGGAGAAGAGAAAGTTTTATGTGATATAAGGAGTATGAGGAAACCAAAGCAATTGCTAACATTTGGTTCTGTTAAGGGAAGGAGAGAAGGGAAACAAAGACTGTTGCAGTCGTGATATTGCTAGAAGGAAGATGGCTGCATACAAGCATTTGTTGCCTAGTGATGTCCATACTGGGAACATCATGGTGATGGTAATAACAACAAAAGGGCATCTCTTGTGGTCAAAAGGTTGGTGGTAGTTGTGGCTTTCCAATGGCAGTGGTTGATTCATGAGTGATGGTGGTGAGATGAAGATGATTATGATGTGAATTGTTTAGTAGTAGGGGGAAAGATATATGTGGGCAATGCCATCTATATATATAGATGTTGCAGTGGTGGTAGGAAAGTCACACCAATGGATGTGGCTCTCAAATTTGGAAGACAAAATCTTCTGTTGCTTGAGCATTCCGTTCATTAGACCTACCTTATAGCAACACATGGTTCAGGTTTATTTGACACTTAGGTGGAATGATGCCTAATAGTTTCTCTGAATCTCCGTTCTTTTCTTTTTATCATCTTCAGGAAATCATTTTATCTAGATCCAAGTATTAAGACGCCTAAGCTGGGTAATGTAAGTGGACATGAGAGGTTTCCCAAGCCTAGGTCGAGGACTCACTATGAGTTTGAAGAGAACTCAGGTAAGTGTTGTACATTTTCAAATGATACCGGATCTTTCTTAGATAGCCTTCTTAGCCATGAGACCATTTGAAAAGATCTTGTGAGAAGAAAAACTTTAGCGGTCTGGGGCTCTGGATTCACTGTAAATTTACAGCCAGATGACACTGACAGAACTGCTATCCTTTCACTTTCATGGCTACTATTTCAACCACTGTTCGGGTCCTGTTTCGTCTTGTCTAAACCTTCAAGATCTAATATTAATGTTGAGGTCGTTGGGTCAATTGATATATTTGACTGGAGTGCTGAAACATATAATATTTATACCACCTTCATATCCAAATTCAGTTACTACTATATTAGAACTCCAAAAGAGAACTATTCGGTGCCTTCCTAGTTAATTAACTCATTGTAATTTTAGAGACATCAGCACTGCAGTTGTTACTGAATTTAAGAACAAGCATAACTAATGGACTATTCAGTCACTGGTAAGTGGGTACTTCAACTTCTGTAAGACATGGGACTATCAGTTTCGTTCCATGATGATGGACGGTTTGGATCGTCCATACGGTGGGCTCATCTATTTGTTTGTGATGTCAATCTTACCTTCTCATCTTGTCACTGGATCACACACACACAGAGTCCTACTGCAATCTTACTCTTTTCCTCCCTTCTTCCTTCCCCACGAGTGCTACTGTCCTGCCGTTAATGTCTTGTTGCCAAACTCATCTTCTCACTCAGGTTGGGTTTCCTAGACGAAAAGTACAAAATCTCTGTCTGTCTCTCTCTCTCTCTCTCTCTCTCTCTCTCTCTCTCTCAATCTATTTATCTATCTTTTCTTATCATCACAGAAAAACTATTCCAGTGATTGAAAATGAGATATGTGCTCACTTCTGTCCTTTTTCTTTCTTATAGAATTATTAGCACTTGACACATGAGTCTTTTTTGCACACGAACATATGAGCACGTCGATTCACACCGCCCTCAGACCTATCTTTTCACCTAATACCCTTACTTACCCTATAAGGCCATTTGCATCTATTTGCAAATCTTCGACGCATTGGCCACAACCGAGTTAGTAAAAAACAAAGTCCAATAAGCGTATTAATGAGTCATCATCATCATACTAGAGCGGGCCGGTGCGGGATGGGCTGAGCCCAATTGACCGAGTAGTTGAGGCTGCAGGCTTGGCTCAGAAATCATCCAAGGCTTCTCCCATCATAATGGATTCAACTATGGAGCATAAGAAAGCTCCCTACAAGACGTTTTATGACCGACTATCGACCTGCTGTCAACCCTCTACATTGGTACGAAATTTCTAGCCAAGGTAGCTATGAGCATGAGAGGCTCATGCCATGAAATCTAGGTGACTAGTTGGCAGTAGGTAGACCTCCTTTTGGATTGCAGTCAACTAATGGTAACAATGTAGGAGTATTAATAGTGATTGTGGTAGTTTTGACAGTATTGGGAAGGATGATGGTTATGGTAGTAACAAAAGGCATCTGTTATGGACATGACATTGGTGGTAGTGTTCATAGTTGTGGCTTTGCAAAGGTGGGGGTTGATTTTGTTGTGTCTCATTTGTCACGGCAGTGAAAGAAGTGAAGGATGTTGTGATGGGAAATGTTTTAGTGGTAGAAGCAAGATGTATGTGGGTGGCAACAATCGGCAATATCTTAGATATGGATGTTATAGAGTAGACGTGGCAACAAAGAAAATGATGGTTTCATGTGGTGTTCGCATAAACTTTAAAGTTCAGCGAGACACGGTTTACGATATTTTTGGGCATTTAGGTGGAATGTTGCCTAGTTAATATTCTTTCCTTTTTTATTTATAATCTAATGAAATTATCTTCTGTGGGTCCAAGTATTAAGATGTATAAAAAGGCAATATAAGTGATACATGAGTGTTTGCCCATGCCACCGTTGGAGAGTCTATCATGTTGAAGAGGACTCGGGCAACTGTTGTACATTTTCAATTGCAGTGTCTTGCATAGTGAATCTTACCTATCTAGCGTTCTTAGTCATGAGACCAGAAGAACAAAAAAGAGCAGCAGTCTGGATTCATGGTAATTTTACAGTCAGATGACAGTTTAACTACTACGTAACTGGCTGTCATGTCTAACGTGGTTCTGTTAGATTAAATAATGAACTACCAGTGCTCAGGTCCTACTTTGACTTATCGAAACCTTAATATCTGATATCAAAGTTGAGGTTGGCGGGTCAATTGACAGACTGGACGAGATCCCTGCGATTTAAGAATGATTCATCTACTCACTGGATAGAATCACAGAATTATTCTCACCTTCAGATCCAAATTCAAGTACTACTTTACTACTATAACATAGAATTAGGTGCTTTCAATCGTAGTTGACTCATTGTAATTGTACAGAAGTCAGCACTGCAGTTGTTGCTGAAGTCATAAGAAGCAGAACTAATTGGCTACATAGTCGACTGGTTTTAGACATGGAAATATCATTTTTATCCTATGTTGATTCCATGACATAAATAAGTTGACTACATTCTCTGACAATTCAAACTGCTGTCATACTTGGAACCCTCAGTTCTGTTCCACAGCAGGCTGCTGTCGACTGAACGGCATACTCAGGCTGCTGTATGTATCTAATATTGCAAAATTTTAACCTACTTTCATTACCTGAATGAGAACAAGCACTTCTATCTTCTTTTGTACTGTTCCTCTTCCAACTCTTGAAACCCTAAAAGTATCAAGATCTGAAACTCTTCAGTTACAATCTGAAGATTGCTAAATGCTGTTTGTGGAGGTTGGGCTGAGTTAGCTAACAGTGGTAAAGGTGGGGTTAGTACCGAGTACATTGGAGGATCCTTACTGACTCATTAGAGACTAGGACCAGTTTTTTCGGAGAATCAAATAAAAAGAAATCATTTATTTCGGCTTGCTTGTACATCATATGTCAGTTATGACTAATTAAACAGGGGAATTACTGAGAGGAGTGCATGTGTTGGCTTTCTTTAGGTTGAAGTGTAACAGTTCTTCTATGAAGCAGTAGGACTACAGGTTAAGGCAGCTGCCTTGGAAGGAACCAGTGGAAAGCAGCAATTTTCAAGCTCAAATGAGATGAATAAGATAAGGTTTACTGTGGTTTATATTTATTACATTTTATCCTCAAGGTACATATAACACATTTTTTGCGCAATGTAAGCAACAAAGTCAAATGGCAAGTTCTGCTTAAGTGTTAGCCCCCCTTCTGTCAAGTGTTGGTGTTTTTCATTTTGCTTTGGGAGTTTTAGTCCCATATTGGAAAACCACCAATATGTATATCTCAATATATAGCTTTGCTTAGTATTGGTATATGCACATGGGGTGGTGACCCATGTGGATTGACTTTCCTAGAGGGATTAAGTGTGAACTCCATTATGACAATCTTTATTTTGTCACCACTTTTGGAAAGTTTTCCTTAGGAGCTAAGCCCCAAAGGGGCTTAGCGATTCGGACTCGGACTCAAGGACGCAAAGTGGCGCTTTGTCGACGCACTTAGCACGTTAGCATCGTCGCATGACGCTCGTGCGCTCTTTTTATGCGCGAGTTACATGCACGACTGTTTGCTCGGACACATGCTTCGTGGAGACATGCGGCCTGGAGCGCATGCGGTCAGGTGCCCATGCGGCCAGGGGCCCATGCGGCCAGTGGCCTTGCGGCCTGGAGCTATGCTGTCAGGCGCTATGCGGCCAACAAGTTAGCTTGAGCGAGTCAAGTGTGGAGGGGACAGGGACTGCTGTTGGCGGCTCGGTGCGGCGCAGGCGACGCGTGGTTCTCTGTGCCATGCGACTACAAGCTTTCGGCGCCTGGCGACGCTGTCTGCTCTGTGCAGTACAGCGGTGCATGCGGCCTTATTTTTTTCTCAGGCCGCTTGGAAGCTGAAAACCTCTTTAAATAGAGGCTCTCCTCTTTCATTTTGTGAGTTGGAAAAATTGAGAGAGAAACCGAGAGCACCAACAAGACCTGAGGCAGCAGTTAGCATCCTTCCAAAGGAATCTTCTGAGTGATCCGAAGGTGACCAAGAGCGTTCCAGAAGTTCTCGTGTGAACTTGCTGGATCCTGGGGGCAGATTGTTGTATACTACGAAGCTTGCCTTGAGCTCTGGTGGTTTTGATCACCCCAGCAGGAGTTTCCTTCTTTGAATTTCTGTTCTTGTTCTCGTTCTTCTCGGTGTAGCGTCTGCGAACGTAAAGAGAAGAACGATTTTCTGATTCTTGTCATATTTGCATTTTCTTTGGGTTGTCAGTTTGTAACCTGTTCCTAGTTTAGTGCTTCTGTGGGATTGCGTGTCACTGTAGAGGAACTCTTGTGTGAATCTCAAAGCACCAACTTCTCTTCTGGAGTTTGTAGAGACGAACTCTTGTGTGTGAGTCTCTACTTTGTGGTTACCTCTTCATCTTTGATCTGACTTCGGGACTAACAATCTCAAGGCAAGATCCGAGTTAGAATGGACAACCGCTCAAACCTTTTCGATACTAGCTTTCACAAGCTTGAGAAGTTTGATGACGAACACTACAACATTTGGAAGAGGAAGATCTCCTTGAATCTTCGTCTTGTCAAAGTTATTTATGTATTGGTTGATCCTGAACCTACCATTCCCGAAGGAGGAGAGCTTGCAGTTGGTGTGGCGCATGACGTGCACTCCAAGTGGAAGGAAGACAACGACATCTGCAGGTTGTTGATTCTCAATGCTATGGACGACTCGATGGCAGAGTCCTACAGCAAGAAGGAGAAGGCAAGAGATGTCTGAGAATCTCTTGAGAAGACTATAAAACTGACAAGAAAATGTCTAAAATCTATCTCGTTGAGAAGTTCTTCACTTGGCAATTTGAGGACGAGAATGTGATGTTACGACAAGTTAAGGAACTTCTGAAGATGCTGCAGAAACTGGAGGAAGGGCATGAAGCAGGAAGACAAATTTATAGTGGGGGCTATCGTCACCGAACTTCCTCCAGGCTGGATCAGGTTCAAGACTGTTCAAGACTGACATGTACCGTAAAAAGATGGAGATCCAGCTCGAAGATCTTTACTGGATTCACATTGAAGATGAAGTCAGGGGGCAACTGAAGTTGGACTCCTTGTCCAAGCAGTTGGCTAAGGCCAACATGGTACATGCTAGTGACTCTAAAGGGAAGCATAAATTTTTCTACAAGAAGAAGAAGGACTTCAACCAGCTGAAGGTGAAGTCGGCTCAGTTCAAGCCAAAGCCGAAGATTGATGTGACATGCTACAACTGTGGCAAGAAGGGTCACTACAAGAGCGACTGCAGGTCGAAGTCTAAACCGAAAGAGCAAGTTGAGCTTAACCTAGTTGCTATAATTGCGCAGGTTGAGTCACATGGCGTTGACACTGACTGGTGGGTGGACACTGGTGCATCTTGTCACGTGTGCTATAAGGAGCTGTTCGTCAAGTACGAGCCTACCTCTGAGAAAGTCTCGATGGCGGATAAGTCTTAAGTTGCTGTACTAGGGATCGGGACGGTTGTGCTGAAGCTGACTTCTGGAAAGTTACACTGGAGAATGTGAAGCACATACCAATGATCACCAAGAATCTGGTTTCTGGGAGTCTGTTGTGCAAGGCGGGTCTGAGGATGGATATCAATGCCGGTCAGATGGTGATGTCCTACGAAGGAACATACTTCGAAAAAACTTTCTGTACCGAAGGGATGTTTAAACTACAGCTTGTAACTCATTCTGTTTGTATCAATGCAGTCTCTACTTCTGGTTATTCTCTTGAGTAGTGGCATAATAGACCAGAACATGTGCATTGTAAACGCATTAACAAGATGTCTAGTCTAGGTCTTATCTCCAAATGTGGGGGTAAGGAGGTGGAGAAATATGAAATCTGTGCGCAGACGAAGATCGTCAGGAAGCCGTTCAGAAGAGTGAACCGAAGTACAGATCTTCTGGAGTTGGTACACTCATATATCTCTGACTTCAAGCAATTCTCCACAAAAGTTGGAATGAAGTATTTCATCACTTCCATTGACGATTTCTCGATGTACGCGTTCGTATATCTTCTCAAGTCGAAAGACGAAGCGTTCGAGAAGTTCAAGGACTTCAAAGCTGAAGCAGAACGTCAAGCCGGTCAACAACTTAAAAGACTCAGAAGCGATCGAGGCGGAGAATATCGTTTCTTGGAATTCACATCGTTCTGCAAAGAAGCATGGAATTGTCAACGAAACGACTGCTCCGTATTCTTCCCAATCTAATGGTGTAGCAGAAAGGAAGAACATGACGCTGACAGAGATGATGAACTCCATGTTGCTGACAGCAGGACTTCCAAAGTGCTTCTTGGGAGAAGCACCGCTTACGACTACGTTTATTCTTAATAGAGTACCGTTCGCGACATCTGACATTACTCCTCATGAACTCTGGTTTAAGGTCAGACCCAACTTGAATATCATTCGAGTGTGAGGGTGTCTGACGTATGTGAAGCTTCCAGACCTCAAGATTCAGAAGATGGAAACGAGAACTACGAAGACCATATTTCTGGACTATGCTGATAAGAGTGATGCTCGGAGGTTCCTTGATATCGAATCTAATCATATCATAGAATTTCGCGACGCGGAATTCTTTGAAGACAAGTTTGCTAGGCACAAGAATGTTGTTCTTGCGGATGTCCCGGAGAATGTTGCTAGCACGGACGAGGCAAGTACCTCTCAGAGAGAAGTAGTCCAAGGAGAAGTTGTCGTTGATGAGACAACATTTGAACCAGAACCCGCTGAGCCGAGAGCAAAACGAGTGAGGAGGCCGAAGGACTTCAGAGGAGACTTTGTTACCTATCATGTGGAAGCTGATCCGCTTACCTATGATGAGGCAATGAAGACCAGAGATGCTATTTTCTGGAAAGAGGCTATCCATCACGAGTTTGACTCGATAACTTCTAGTAATACTTGGAAGTTAGTCGATCTGCCTAAATGAGCTAAATCCATCGGATGCAAGTGGATCTTTAAGAAGAAGATGAAAGCAGACATAACTGTTGACAAGTTCAAAGCCAGACTAGTGGTCAAGGGGTTTTCTCAGATACAGGGGGTTGACTACTTCGATACCTATGCTCCCGTTGCACGGATAACTACTATTAGGATGATGATTGCTCTAGGTGTTATTCACAGAATGCTGATTCATCAGATGGATGTGAAGACATTTCTGAATGGTGAACTAACTGAGAAGATTTACATGCAGCAGCCAGAAGGGTTTGTCGTTAAAGGTCTTGAAGACAAAGTATACAAACTGGTAAAATCTCTGTATGGTCTGAAGCAAGCTCCCAAATTGTGGCACGAGAAGTTTGACAAAGTTATCAGATCAAATGGCTACAAGATCAGCGAAACTGATAAGTGTATGTACACGAAGTTTGCCGACAATAGAGGTGTCATCGTTTGTCTCTATGTGGACGACATGCTAATCCTAGGCACGAATGAAGAATGTGTCACTAGAACAAAGATGTTTCTCTTGTCTAAATTCAGTATGAAGGACATGGGAGATGCAGATGTCATCCTTGAGATTAAGATAATCCGGACGGAAGCAGGGCTTGCTCTATCACAAGTTCACTACGTAGAGAAGATGCTTACACGCTATGAATATCAGGATCTTCCAGGTATCGATACTCCATATAGGTGTGACAAGAAACTGAAGCCTAACTCAGGAAAAAGCGTTAGATAGTTGGAGTATTCTAGTGTCATCAGGAGCTTGATGTATGTTACAAATGCTACTAGGCCTGACATTGCTTTTGCTGTGGGAATGCCGAGTAGATTCACGAGTAACCGAGGTGTTGAACACTGAAAAGCTGTAAAGATGGTGATGAGATACCTCAAGAAGACTCAGAAGTTTGCATTTTACTACAACGGAGATGCAGCTGTGGTAGAAGGCTTCAGTGATGCTAGTTGTTGCTCAGAAGAAGAGAGCGAGAGATTCACAGGAGGATATATTTTCTCAATGAGAGGAGCTGCCATATCGTGGAAGTCGAAGAAGCAGACTATGCTCTCACGCTCATCGATGGAGTCTGAGTTCTGTGCACTTGCAGCTGCAACAGATGAAACAGAATGGCTTCGGGAGTTCATGTATGATCTTCCAATGGTTGGTGTGCAGATTCCGGCTGTATCGATATACTGCGACAACCAGGCAGCTGCAGCAGTAGCATCTAATAATCTCTTCAATGGAAAGACGAGAAATGTGCGGCTTCGGCATAGAGCACTGAACAATCTCATCAAGACTGGTGTCATTGCAGTGGTGGATGTTCGGAGTCAGGAAAACCTTGCAGATTCGTTCACTAAAGGTCTCAGGCGCCAGCTAGTCGAAGACATAACAGGTAAAATGGGCTTGAAGGACCTCTGATATTGTGTCTTTGTAATCCTACCATTAAGTTTTATGCTATTAGTTCAAAGAGAAATATACTAGGCATCTAGCTTTTGGTTCAAGGGAGGACCACTGACTGAAAAAATATCAGGTACAGTGGGTAGTCCTTATGGACAATGTGGGATACGTACCCGAAACCACTGTAGTCTACTATTTTGTTCTATAGAACAATTCCTGTGTAAGATTGTCTTCGACGCCTTAATGAGTTCTCGGACAGAGTGAATGTCCGGCGTGTGCTGCAGGAAGCACGTGTAGTTCAGTACTACAAGGGACTTGTATCCCATGCTACAGTGGTGTGACACTACGATGAGGTAAAAGATGTAAAGCCTCGGCTGCGAGCCATGTCACAGCGGCAGTAGCATCGCAAATAGGCATGTGGCCTAATGCTGAAAAGGTAGAGAGTTGTAGCACAGCACTACTAAGAGGCCAGTGACCTCATGCTACAGTGGATGGCATCACATGAGGCAGTCAACCTCGGCTGCGAGCCATGTCACATCGGGGTAGCACCGCACGGGAGCGCAAAACTTCATGCTGGATGTAGTACATCACTACTAAGAGGCTAGTGACCTCATGCTACTGTGGGTGACACCACATGAGGTAGTTAACCTCGGCTACGAGCCATGTAATAGCGGCGTAGCACCGCACGAAAGCGTAATGCTTCATGCTGGAAAATATTAAACTCTCTTGAAAAGGAACTCACTTAAGTGTATGGACAGAGATATATGCCGTCTCTTGAGGGTAAACTTGTAGACATCCAAGATACATACACCGAAACCAGGTAAGCACATGGCCTTTAATGTGCGACCGGAGGCACAACTGATGTCATTGTGCGAATGGGAAGAACAACATCTATGGTTCAGAATTCAAGGCCTAGTCCATTCTTGTATCGTACTGTTGTTTGACCCATGCGGGAAGATTCAAGTCGTGGGCGACATCTATCCTAATTCATGATGTGTAGTCACTGTGAGGAACGCTCGACTATATATTGTGATATATGTGGGGGATTGTCGGTGTTTTTCACTTTGGTTTGGGAGTTTTAGTTCCACATTAAAAAATTATCAATATGTATATCTCAATATATAGCTTTGCTTAGTATTGGTATATGCACATGGGGTGGTGGCCCATGTGGGTTGACTTTCCTAGAGGGATTAAGTGTGAATCCCATTATGACAATCTTTATTTTGTCACCACCTTTGGAAAGTTTCTCTTAGGAGCTAAGCTCCAAAGGGGCTTAGCGACTTGGACTCGGACTCGGGCGCAAGGGCGCAAAGTGGCACTTTGTTGGCGCACTTTGCACTTAGCACGTCAGCATCGTCGCATGGTGCTCGTACGCTTCTTTTATGTGCGAGTTGCATGCACGGTTGCTTGTTCGGACGCATGCTTCGTGGAGACGAGCGGCCTGGAACGCATGCGGCCAGGGGCCATGCGGTCAGATGCCGATGCGGACAGGGGCCATGCGGTCAGGTGCCCATGCGGCCGGGTGCGCATGTGGCCCGGTATCCATGCGGCTAGGAGTGCATGCGGCCAGGAGCTATGTGGTCAGGGGCGCATGAGGTCAGGTGCGCATGCGGCCAGGAGCCCATGCAGCCAGGGGCCTTGCGGCTTGGAGCTATGCGGCCAGCAAGTTAGCTTGAGCGAGTCAAGTGTGGAGGGGACATGGGCTGCTGTTGGCGGCTTGGTGCGGTGCAGGCGGCACTTGGTTCTCTGTGCCACGCGGCTGCAAGCTTTCGGCGCCTGGCGGCGCTGTCTGTTCTGTGCAGTACAGCAGTGCAGGCATCTCATGCGGCCTGATTTTTTTCTCAGGCTGCATGGAAGCTGAAATCCTCTTTAAATAGAGGCTCTCATCTTTTTCATTTGGTGAGTTGGAAAAATTGAAAGAGAGAAAAATCGAGAGCACCAGCAGGACTTGCAGCAGCAGTTAGCATCCTTCCAAAGGAATCTTTCGAGTGATCCGAAGATGACCAAGAGCTTTCCAGGAGTTCTCGTGTTAACTTGCTGGATCCCGGGGGCAGATCGTTGTATAGCATGAATCTTGCCTTGAGCTCTGGTGGTTTTGATCACCCTAGCAGTAGTTCCCTTCTTTGAGTTTCTGTTCTTGTTCCCGTTCTTCTCGGTGTAGCGTCTGCGAACATAAAGAGAAGAACGGTTTTCTGATTCTTGTTGTATTTGCATTTTCTTTGGGTTGTCTGTTCGTAACATGTTTCTAGTTTAGTGCTTCTGTGGGGTTGTGTCACTGTAGAGAAACTCTTATGTGAATCTCAGAGCACCAACTTCTCTTCTGGAGTTTGTATAGACAAACTCTTGTGTGAGTCTTTACTTTGTGGCTACCTCTTCTTCTTTGATCTGACTTCGGGACTAACATCAAGTACACAACCATTTATCTTGGTGAGAGAGGAAGAGACTTCCCCATCTGTATATGGCATGTAGATTTTGTTGATTTTCATTATATGGCCTCTTAGATTTCCTTTCATGCATGTGGATGCACTTCATTTGTTTCTTACGTTTAGGTGCCTTAATGAGGTTTTGAATGTTCCGAAATAGTCAATGAATCAGTCAAAGTTAGTATAATAACTACTGCTATATGTAAAAGGTTGTTTGCCTCTGGTTTGTTGGGTGGATATACTCATAGGAAGCGTCCGAGATCGATACTGCGAACATTGTATTAATTTAGGACATTTTTCTTTATCGTAGAAGTTATCATTCTATTCTATGTATTGTTTCTTTATTTTTGATACACCATCCAATCAGTCTTGTTACTTTGAGGTTTTTGAGTGAGTTTAAGAAGCCACCAGAGTCTTGGTGCAGTAGCTTCAGTTTTTTCTTTATTGGGAAATCATAAGCAAACACAAGGTTGCTCAGTTTCTTGAGTGAGTTTAAGAAGCCACCATAGAGTCTTGGTGCAGTAGCTTCAGTTTTTTCTTTATTGGGAAATCATAAGCAAACACTAGGTTGCTCAGTTTCTTGATATTCTTACTGCACTTATCGCTTTCAGGTGTCTCTTCTGGCCCTGTTGCAAGAATGATCATACTTTGTTTGCTTTTCAGATTATAGATTTCCCCCTTGTCACTTATAATTTGTTTCTGTTGAAGAGCATGGACCTTGGTTTGTATGCCATGCCAAAGATCAATATGAACTCAATTTCATTCATGAAAGGTGGAAATTCAAGCAAACTGAAAGTCCATTTTACTAAGCCTCCGACGATGCCTCATAATTTAGCATGTGATATTCAGAATACTACAGTATGCGCTTTTGGGTAGTTTTTATCATTCAGGAAATTTCTTGGGTTGACCTAAATTGAAGAATTATGCATAGATCCTTGAAAGATGGGCACCTATTGAGCTGTCGTACATGTGGAGCAAGTACAGAGATTGTGGTAAATTGAACGTGCATACATGACATTTCCCCAAATTTCCTTCCTCAACTTAGTTTTGTTGCATATATAGGAGGGTTGAGTTGCTTCTTAGTAGCAACATCCATACTATTTTCTCTTCTCACTTCTCTCCTCTCCTCGTGTTATGCTTTATTCTTTAAGTGCAAAGCTATAAGCCTATAACACATATACTAATGCCAAAGTTATCAAACAGTTCATGGTGTGGAATATGGTTTCGGAGCTCATGAGTACCCAGCCAGTGGAATCTTTGAGGTGGAACCAAAGAGCTGCCCAGGCTTTATTTTCAGATGTTCTCTGTGTCTTGGCACCACTGACATGTCTCGCTCAGACTTCCGCTTGTTCATTGAACAACTTGCTGGAAACTATCATGGTAACACGTACCATCTTATAGCCAAAAATTGCAATCATTTTACCAATGATGTTTGCACGCAATTAACTGGAATGTCTATACCAGGATGGGTGAATCGTCTTGCTAAATTAGGTAGACATCTTTTAAGAACATGTATTTAGTATTTTAAATGGAAAAGTTTCTAATTTCAACTTAAATATTAGGTTCATTCTGCAACTGCCTTCTACCAGAAAATATTCAGGTTGCTGCAGTAAGGCATCTACCGGAGCATCTGGAATTGTCTGGTAAAGTTTACTTTGTCTGGCATTTATCACAACCACTTATGGTGCTTAATTATTTTCTTTTTCCCTAGTTGGACTTTCTTCGGAGATAGAAGAACACATACATATATATTTTTTTTTTTTGCTTGGCCTTCAAAGGAAATCCATATTGTTTAAAGGGCTAATTACACTAACCTCCCTTATGTTTTACGTTTATTATACGGGATACCCTTATTTTGAAAATAATGACACGGGGTACCCTTATTTTGAAAATAATAACATGGATAATTACACTAACCACCCTTATTTTGTCCACAATAAGGGTACTCCGTGTAATAAATGTAAAACATATGGGAGGTTAGTGTAATTAACCCTTGTATAGAAAAATTCTTGGATATGCTTGTTAGGAAATTAAATTAAAGATAACAAAGTGATTTTCAGAATATTTTAATTTTTGTGATACATGGTGGATCTCTCTTTAAACTACCTTCCAATACTGTTTCAAAAAATGCAGATGGCTCTGAATCGCTTGCATCGTTGTCATCAAGTGATGAAGAAGAGCCACATAAGCACCTGCTAAAAGCATCGAGTAGCGAGCCATCAATTTCGATAGACAAGCCAATCAGGCTTGCTAAAGATCTCCTCTGATGTTTCTTCTCTAGTATCTAGTCCGTCTTCATGTTGTATGACCATCTGCTGCCTGCTGATGACATTCTCCTTGAGGCCATGCAGGAGTATCCAACTGTAGAATTCTATTATCAGTATTCATTCTTCTTGTTTTCAACCTACCAATTGTTAAAGACAAGCAATTGTTGCTACTATTTCGTATTCTTTCCTTCACTCAAATGACATGTATTATTAGCTGTGGGAACGAATGCATAGTTTACGAGTTTTGGCTGCTTATTTGTAACATTTCATGTGATCAGAAATGAAATCAGGTAAAACATTGTTCGCACACTGCTGTTTAGTGTTCATATTCTCTACGATGTTTTTAACGATTTACATATGATGTTTTTAACGGTAAGTCACATGACCATCACATATGATGTTTTTAACGATTTACATCCAAAAGTACCAACGAAACGTACTTCAGACACTCTTTAAACCAAAATGTAAAACTTAGATATCAAATTAACCAAAACAGAAAAAGAAGTTCAATTACTAAAATGGTGACCACGACATTTCTTGGATACCATTTTGACAATTAACTCTATTTTCTTAGTATTTATTGAACATCCACTCAACATTGAATGCACTTATCTTATTGATTCCTTAACATTCTCCAACATATTTAGATATTAATAATTGCATATCTAATATACAGAAACTAAGATGATGTTTAGGTCTACCACAATGACATTAGATATAACACAAGCTTATTGAAAAAATTAAATAAATAATTTGCACGTATTTTATATTACTTGAAAAAAAAAATAGTATAAATTATTATATAATTATTAGGAAGATTAAAACATGTAATTATTCTAGTAGTATGGAACTACTTGTACACCATATGGATCATAGTATAATTGATTATCCATAGATTTGAGTCTCAGAATATTATTCCCAATAATATAACATTTTCGGGAATATCACCGTCTGCATATCGAACGTCCCATAAATTTATTATTGTCAAGTCAACTTCTCAACAAATTTATTGTAGTTAACCTTGCAATCAGGGACAAATACACATGGAAAGAACGAAACTTAAACACCCCCCACCTCTATGTAACGTTTCAGTCCCAAAATACCCGGGATCAAGCTATGCGGCAATCAGGGCCGGCCCTAGCCCAGGACGGACAGGACGACTGTCCAGGACCCCATGGATCAGGAAGGCTAATTTTTTTTTAAAATATATAAATAATTTTGTACCGAAAATAGAACTAGTATTTACCACGGACCCTTCTTGTCATAAAGTAATTGTAGTATAGTGGTTATTACATTAGACTTACACACAAGAGATTCTTAGTTCAAATTTTGGTAGAGACATATTTTTTATTTTACTTTTGGTTTATTTTTTTTTACATTATGTATGAGATCTCATTTTGAAAGTTCGTTTCGAACTCTCATGAGCTCAGGGCCAACCCTGACGGCAATGGCCAGCTAAGCATTCACTCGACCATATTACTGATACTGTCCTATTAAGTAACTGATCATATACTATGCATGTTTCCATTCCTTTCTCCTGTTTATTTCATTCTCCTTCTACTCATGTTTGCATCCTCAAGTATGTATATCACTCCAACTTGTACAGTGCCTCAAATATACTCAACTATTACATACTTCTACAGTCAGTTCCAAGATCCGATATCCATTACTGGTATACACATCTTCATTTGGTTAAATTTAGGAGTTTCTCATTCTAGAAAAAGAAACTTCAGCTGTATATCACCGTTCCCTTTTCTCCTGTTTATGACATTCAATTCAACCAAAAGAACATCAATGCCAAACTAATATATATATATATATATATATATATATATATATATATATATATATATATATATATGAATCATATACATGTGGACCAATCTGAATGAATTCCTACATCATATGTGTACTCATGTGCATTAGTACACTATATTTCTATTGGTCCACATGTGCATTGGCTCATGTAGGAATATAATTTATATATATATATACTCATGTAGAAATATGAGCCCCTCTCTCTCTCTCTGTATATATATATATATATATATATATATATATATATATATATATATATATATATATAAAAACCGGATATGAGTCATAGGCTCATATTCTTACATACACGTGGATCAATATAATGAATTCCTACATCCCTATGTGCACCCATGTGTACTAATACACTACATTCTTATTGATCCACATGTACATTCGCTCATGTAGGAATATGAACCTATGACTTATATCCCTTTTTTCATATATATATATATATATATATATAGTTAATAACTTAATAATCATATAATAATGGTTAATATGTTGGAAATTATAATGACTTAGTAGTTGAACTAAAGATATTTTTATTACACTTATAGATAGTTTGTTGTATACAGCTGCTGCTGTATTAAAGATAAAAATCAATTTCCTTACCGTTTCTCAAAACGTTTAACTTTTTTATTCCAATTGGATTTCCTCCAACGGCTAGCCTTTGCACAGCTATAAGCATTAATTTCATTCTTTACTTTCTTTAAATTCTATTCATTCCTGTGAGCTTCGGGCTCACACTAGTAATAGTCATCAGTTCTTTAATGTGTTGGGGGTATGGTCAGAAACGAGCAACAAAGCCTCCAACTCTTGTCAATTTTCTTTTCCATTCTCTCCACAAATTCTCTTCAAATTTCTGGACAAAATTAAGTTCGGATTATTCTTCCGAAGTCATATACAGCAGAAGCCAAAAACAAGAATTTTTTCTCTCTAGGAGAATTCGAGAGGATGTCTGCATATAAAATTCGAATAAACTCTTAGCTTCGTGCACGACATTTCCGTAGACCGGTAACTCTAATTCATTGTTATTTTGTTTACAAAAATCGAAGTTAAATTTTCTAATGTAGTTCATGTGAATTATTCATACAAAATAATATTAGGTATATGCATGCTTAGTGGCTAATCACTACTAAAATACAATGGTTTACGGGACAGGAGATGCCGTTGAAGCAGTACTAGCACCAGAGGACGAGGTTATGCCGGATAATTTCTCCTGAGTATTCAGTTTCATACTCAGTTATTTATTCTCATTGTTATTTCATATCTGGACTTATGGACATATGTATTGACGTTATTCTCTTTTCTTATTTTGTCGGGTTGTTCCCCGAGACACTACTTATGTTACTTGATGATAGACTATTTCTTTTTAACTATTATCTTGACTAGTCTATCATATTAAATTGTATTTACTTTATGTGGATGAGATTAGAATTATACCGAGATAGATGGTGTAGACTTGCTTTTATATTTATTACAGCTTAAGTGCACTCTAACAAGTCCATTAAATTGGGTTTGCCCATTGAAGTTGTGCTGCTGGCCATTGCCACGTGGCGAGTCCCTCGTATTTTGGGACTGGGGCGTGACATATGTCAAAGCAGCTAGTATGAGTGTGTACTAGTGTAGTGTTGGGCCATGAATTGAACATATCGATCAATTTTGATAAGAAGAAAAGATATAATTTGCTTGATCATTGCTTGCTTGTATTATAGAACTATTTGTTAAGAGTGCATCCATGCATCGATCGGACAACTTGTGCACAAGGTATAGGGCCTCTCGAGCGGTATCCTGGGACACTGAGACCGTTCGGCCTGGGAGAGGCTAATCGGAACACCCTGAGGCAATGAAGTCATCGCTATTAGGCGGGTATTTCTGTCATTAGTTAGCTGGTTCACGAGTCAAAGTAGCCATTTTTGATCGTATCTTTGGTGTAGTGCTGGGTTGTGAGAACATTGCTGCTAATCATGTTTTCTATGGACCATCATATAGTTAGGGCGCGTGCTAGGCTCGTCTTCTTGCACACCTAACCGTTTAATGCAGAGACAGATAGGAAATAGAACCTTATTCATAGATACAAATTGTCGCTAACTTGTATGTCTGTTGCAGAAATAATCGTTCGACGAAGGGTAAGAATCGCCGATAAGTGATGTTCTCATTTTTGAATTGTGCTTGCTATCTCGTATTGCTCCTAGACTTGCATGTTTAACTTGAATATGCTGCTGCCCTCTCGTATAATATGAATAGTCCACTAGATCACTGCTATTGTCCCTAGAGTTAATAAAATTGGCTCATGATACATGTTGCGCACTGCACGATAGTACACTGTCCATATAACATGCTTGAAGTATTGAATATGCAAACTGTTTTCAAAGATATATTTTTGAAAGAAGTAACTTGACTCTAATCTTGTACTGTATGAAATGAACCTAAGTAAAAGTAGCAAAATCACTAGTAATATAATATTCTGTCATATGCTTACTTAGTGTTGGTTTCAAGGATTGTTGCTTCTGTTCATTGCTTATACTCACCAGTACTTTCCCCAAAGTGCTGGCCCCCCACCAGTTTGCTTGTTCGCAGGTGCTGGATCGTCCGAAGAAGTGATAGCCAAGCCTCATCCCCAGGATCCGAAAATCTGGAGTCGATGCCTTGAGCCGTATCGAGATATTTTGAGCTGCTTTTGTATAAAGGGATATAATGTATGGAATAATGTCATTGAAATCGAGAGAAAGAGAGCTTGAGCGAATGTAATCTCGGCCAAGTACCACTTGTAACACATATTGAATATCAATAAAGAGCTTGTTTCCTTATGCCATTCTGTTCTTTACCTTTTCTGCAATAATGTGCCGCTACTTCTGTCTTGAATAGCTTACTTGTCCTTGTTCAAAGCTTTGGCCTTGTGCAAGCGCAACTTAGGCTTGCACAGAATCATGTCCATGCGAGGACGATCACTACTAGAAAAAGCAGGATTAGCGATATTTTTTAGCGACGTCAAAGGAAAATGTCGCTAATAAAATATAAATTAGCGACTCCATGTAAAAACGTCGCTAGACGTCGCTAAATGGCGATATTTAGCGACTTTTATTTAGTTTTTAAAAGATTAGTCGCTATAAGTTAAATTAAGGTCGCTAAACGTCGCTAATATGTCTAATTTAGCGACGTTTAGCGATGTATTTAGCGACGTTTATATTAAAAATATTTAGCAACATGTTTAGCGACGTTTGTGACGTCGCTAAAATTTATTTTAGCGACGTTTTTATTTGACGTTGCTAAACGTCGCTAAAATTTTGTTAATTATGGCTCAGTTTTATTTTCCCCCATCTGTTGAATTTTTCGAAAGGTTTGAAAAAGTTTCGATTCCCCCACCCCCTCTCCGGCGACCGGCGTCTCCACAGCGGCTACTCCGGCATCCCCCTCCTCCTCCTCGAGCTCTAGGTAAACCCTAACTCTCTCTCTCTCTCTCTCTCTCTCTCAGAACACACATGTGACACTGACACAACACACACACTTGACAGACACTGACATAGACACAACACACACACACACACACACACACGTGACACCAACCCTAACCCAAAACTGACACGACCTGGGATCAGGACCTAGGGTTAGGGTTTTTGACCTGGGGTTAGAGTTCGGGGGCCGGAGGTTCCTTGCGCTCTGGACACCGTGCTTATGGCCGCCACGCTGGCATTTCCCATCTTCTCGACCGTGTCCAGCGCTGTCTCTCCGGATTTGTTGATCGCTTTCGTGTCGGTCCCTTTGAGCTCCAGTAGCCTCAGTATGGTCTGCACAGTTGAGGACCAACTAAATAAGATATTCAGCCAAAGGACATAGTTAATGGATAATCTGTTACTATTTCAATATCAAGCCTTCTGTAGAGAGACACTCAGAGAAAGATAATTGACTTGTTCTATATATAATCCATCCTCTGTTGATTTAGTAGAAGAGTCCAGGATCATGTAGAGAGAGTTTCACAGAACATGATTGATACCATGATAATGAAATTCTGTTATAATCCATCCCATTGGAGAAACAGATATTCAGTACACAAGTAAAACAAGGACTTGTGTTGTGTTCATCTTTATGCACTATAATCATTTGGAGAGGACTTTTTCTCGGTTGTTCGTCAACAATTGGATAAGCCATCCCCATCCCAACAAGTTGTACCGATTAAATCAAGTGCTTCAAAGGGGGAATAGCCAAGGCCAGATATTTGAAGTTGAGAAAAAAGCAAACATACTAGCTAAGCTAGTCACTCAATATGAAGTTTGTCCCTTCTATTCTAATCAAGCAGTTCGGATATGCCATTACGTAAGTACTTCAGAGTAAGGGCTACTGTCATGCAGTTTCATCTGCAGGATATTATGATAATGTAATATGATCAGCACTAGTAGCTCCTCTGTTATGCTACAAGCTATCATCTCTTGTCAACATAGGTTACAATATACAAGGAAAAAAAACATAGTTTGCAGTATCGTCCGATATCGATATAGATTGGCATATTCTAATTCGATACCGACCAATATCCGATAGTGACCGATACCGACTTCGAGGATACACTTTCTAGTCAATTCGGTAAAGAAAAATGAACGAAAAAACCAATCAACAAGGGTGTAAGGTTGTAAAAGCATGTAAAAGAAGAAAAATTATCTATTACATGTAAACCAATCGGCAATGGTGACTACTATTTCATTCAAATTCAAAACTACTAAGAAACAACACTTAAAATTATACCTAAATATATAAAATATATTTTCTAGTCAATTTGAACCCGTTTCAAATGGATCGAGTCCGGTCCGATTCCAACATTTTTTTCGGTCTGACCCGTCTCGTCCCATCCCGTCCCGCCAATTAACGGATCCGGTCCGGATTCATCAAATTTGGCTTCGGTACGACTCGTGCCTAGCTATGTTCAGGAATTACCTAATGATTCCAACCTGGAAACTGAAGAGGGAAAGCTTAAGGCATTGGAAGTTCCACATCAAGCTCTTACTGAAGTCGAACAGGAAGTTAGAGGTTCCAGTGATCCATTCTACAAGCCAACTCTTGAGAACAATTTAGAGGATGATAGTCTTGCTCAAGATTCCCTAGTTATGGAAGAGTTGAATGTGAACATAGCAATTCCTGGACAAAACTTTGCTAGTTGTATCTCATCTCCCATGAATGAAGATTTTCCAACATTGTTGGAACTTAAAGGTGCTAACTCTGATTTTTCCTTATTAAAGCTTCTTTACAAGGATGATGAATCAAGGAACAACATCACATTTCCTGGCTCTGGTAACTCAAACCTATAGGGCAGGTATAGATTTGATGGATCTGATTTTTCCATCATCATTTGATATGGGATCCAGGATTATACTTTATGTTCCGTAGGAAAACTAGTGATTCTGGATTTGAGAATGCTACAATGGAGTTCCGTAGGAAAAATTTGAAGCCTACTTACCACATCCTTCTTGACGGTGATGCACAATTATAATCATATATATCCTACTTTGCTTCTTCTATGTGACTTCAAATATAGATTACCTAGCCAACTAAATTGTCAGCTTCTTCTTTAGAGAATCACACTGTATGTAATGATTTATATGATACATACTGTCATTTTTGCAGAAGTATCTAGAAATGGATATGAATTACTATCTGCGTTATCATTCGTGGATGTACAACCGTTATCCTAATGACATGTGCGGTGTGCGGGATGAATTCATTGAGGGTGTACAGCAGTTCCTGCAGTTCGCCAAGGCGTTCCCTCAGTACATGGACGGTACCAAAATTAAGTGTCCGTGTGTGAGATGTCCATGTGTGGGATAAATTCATATGTAAGATGCTTGGTAATTACTTTTTAATTCTGCACTTGCAAAACAAATAACTTACTATCGCTACTTTGGTATTTAGGTCGATCGTCTAATAACACCCGAGACTGAATCTATTAGAACTCTAGCCAATGGACCAATTACGGCCGTTAAAATATGGCCAAGTTTCTGTGTGAATGGGTTCAAGTTCAAGTCAACAAATGCTCCTATCAGAGACAACTTTCTGGATCTTGATTCCACGAAAAATAGTTATTTGTGTATCAAATCTTCGAACTACAAAGACGTCGATCCAGGCAATAATTTATTTGGCATCTTACGAGAGATTGTGGAGTTGACATATAATTATGGCACAGAACCTGCTAATATCGTGCTATTCAAGTGTGAATGGTTCGATCCAATTCAAGATCAAGGTTGAAAAATTGACAAGCATGGCCTTGTGGATATAAACTACAAGCGTAGATATCAAGGCTACGAACCATTTGTCCTATCAAGTCAGGCTCAGCTCGTGTACTTCATAACTTACCCTAGACAGGGGATAACAAGGTCGAATTGGTGGACAATATGCAAGACTAAAGCTATAAATACCTTTGATATTGACGAAATAACTTATCAGGAGGACGATCTACCTCTTGTAACAAATATTGTAGATGTGGACTCAACGAAAGTTACTCATTACATGAGTAATAATGTAGAAGATGTAGAATTATTCGAAGAGGAAGAGGAAGACGAAGACGAAGACGAAGTAGATGAAAGTCAAGATGAGGAGGAGGAAGAGGGAGAAGAGGACGAGGAAGGCGAACAAGATGAATTTTCTGAAGATGATTGAAAATAAAATATTTTGCCTGTAGAATGTAACTATATTTTGACTGTAGAATGTACTATTTTAACGAATATATGTATTATATTTTGACTGTAGAATGCTGTGAGATATGCATCACATTTTGACTATAGAATGTACTATATATTTGTGTTTTTATATATTCATCATATGTTGTTATCAGGTATGACAGGACGACGCGGAGGATTCGGCAGGTCCCGAGGTAGATAGAGTGCTCCTCCGGTACTGCCTACTGTTAGTTCTGGATCGTCGTCGCCCAGTACTCCAGTATATCGATCACTCACATCTCCGACTATTGGGACGAGTAGTTCCAGGCGTGATAGTACTCCCTCGTCCAGCGTTCCTCCTTGTCACGACCCACACCCGGTGTAGGGATGCAAGTCGGGAATAACGCCCAGCCTACGCCGCAGCATCTGCGGTAGAACGCTGTCTTGGTCAACTATACTATCTAATTATCTCACTATAAAGCATAAACCTCAAATAATATCTCAACTCCAAGATGAGAGTATAATAAACTTAGTTCGACACAATACTCAATCACATTACTATGGCACGAGAAGATATCACAGAAGTCTAACATAACTAAGCAGTTAAAAATATAACAACAAATAAAAATAATATCCAAACACAAATATATGCCGAAAATAAATCCGGTACCAAAATGCTAAAGAGAACTAACTATGCTAACTAGTGAATCCGGCTAAATCTCTCGACAGTCACTCCAGAACTAGTGGGTCCAAGTCTGCACCATCTATAGGCTGAGGTCCGTAGTATGTCGGACACCAATCTCCCGGATCCTCTGAAAAATGTTTTTCAGTCAGGAATGGAGCAAAGTACAACCCAATAGCAGTTCCAATTAATTGACAAAAACTATAAAGCAGTAGAATATAAGATGCTATCTACGATGAGGATATAACTGATAATCAAGAACAATGAGAGAATAGGCAATACTAACAACATAATATACTCAATGCGTACAAGAATAAAGGAATGAACTATAATGTCAGAATAGAACAAGGTAATCAATGAACTGAATAATGGAATCTACAATAACTATGTGATTTGAGATACTAACTAAATATGTGATCGGCCTGGAAGATTCAATGATTACACTAAGGAGCTAACTCAACCATACGTGAATTGCATGGTTAGTTAGTAGCCAATGATTACACTACTAGCCGATAGTTTCTTGATCACATATTTAATTGGTATTTCCCCCGTCCCGACTGATATGATGGATCGAATCATGACACGTCACTAGCCAATGTATCCAATGTTTAATCTACAATATTCAATGTTATCCAATACCAACAAGGACAATATCCGATACCATCTCCATAATCAAGGTAACATCCCATGACTGACGATCCAATAACAATACCAATCCGTGTACCATCGTATCAAGAATCATAAGTAACATTTCTAAATACTTGAATTATAGTGGTAATCAAATAATGAAAACTATCAGAGAATGTACTCGCCTGTGGTCTAGAGCAAATGATGAAAAATGATGTCTGAACTGGTGTCACAGACCTATATATGAAATATTACATTAATACAAGTTTTGGGGAAGAGAAATAAATTAAACTAGTCAATTTCTAGGTCATAAAACTATTTCTAAGTCAAAAGTCAAACTAGGTCAACTTTAAGTCAACTATGGTCAACTATAGTCAAATTATGGTCAACTACCTATTTCTAGGTTGCATGAGTCTAACTCAAAGATATTGGGCTCACACACTATGAATCTAGGCCATACAAGCTACATATTAGGATACTAAGATACCGTATCTCAGGATACGCAAACAAGGGATAAATATAACACATATGTACATATCAAACAATATTATATATATAAAATCCTAATTACAAATGCTAAATGGATACCTTGGTTTCGAACCAACTTGGTATCGCAATACTAAACCTCTATCTTGATATCCAAACCCAATACCTTGATTATCCTCCAATACCTTGATACTTACCTTGGCATCTCAAGGTAAATTCAAAACCTTATTTATACTAACTACCCAACAATAATTATAAACTACTATGCATTTAATATTTATATGATACTATATACCTTATTTTAGTCACCTTAATACCAACCCATAATTAGTTTACAACTATCCTATTACTTATGCCAATACCTACTACTCATACCTTAGTATATCTTGATACTTACCTTGGTATCTCAAGGTATTTGCCAAAATCTCATATATATACTAACTACCCATCATTAATTACATATATCAATCCAATATAACTCTAGTATGTACTAATAGAATAATACTAACTACCAACTACACACTAACTATTAATACATATATACGTACATACATATATATAATATATAAAAGATACTCATAACAATTGATAACTAAAATATACTAACTATTCTAATAAATTTATATGCTACAACTAAATATATACATATATAGTATACTATAATACAAATAGCAATTATGAACATATATATATATATATATATATATATATATATATATATATATATATATATTAATTACCATATATATATATATACATATATATATATTTATATCTAATATATTAAAAACTGCCAAACTGTCGCTAAATACCCTGTCCACTGTCGCAGAAAGCTGCTGTGTATATAGATACACTGCAGTTTTTGTGACAGTTTCCTGCACTGTCACTAAAAACTGTCGCTGAAGCTTCTGATACTCTGCTGATACACTGTTGTTTCAGCAACAGTTTTCTGCAACTGTCGCTGAAAATATATGTAATATATATACAATATTTATATAAATACTTATATATAATCCACTATATATATTTATACAATATATATTTAAATACATATATATAACTATAATATATATTTATACAATATATATTTAAATACATATATATAACCCACAATATATATATTTATACAATATACATATAAAACTATATATAACTATACATACACTTATACATAGTAAATTATATAAAATACCACATAGTAACATACACACACACATATAGTAATATGTATATATAACTATACATATATGTATACATATATAAAATCATAAAATAATATAAATATATAACAATATATAATATAACTATATATATAACCACATATAAATATATCTACTATATTTTATATACATATGCTACCACTTATAAATATATATCTACATACATATATATATATATAAATAATCATATATTAACTATAAATAATCTAATTACTTAATTAAATACACACATATATTATATAAAATATATACATATATTTACATCCCTAACATATATTATAACATATATATTAATGCATGTAGAAGAAAGCTACATAATATATATTCTATTAATACATATATAATACATAGATCTATGATACAATAAACATTATAATAAATATACATAATACATATATAAAATATATAGATACAAACACAATTATAATTTAAGAATTAAAGCACAATTAATTAGATCTACACATAAACACACAATAATTGGAGAGTATCACACCGTATCCCACTAGATATAGGATACACATGCGACACGAGTCCACCACACATCCAATTGTACCCCGAAGAACACAAACAAATCACATATAATATTTATGAACAAAAAAAAGTGTCAAATGTAGATCTATGTGTCCGTGTCAAAATACGACATGTACAAAGTCCCGTGTCGGAGAAAAAACCCCCAAAACAACATGTATCACCAAATTGTTGGGATACGACCTACACGTACCCAATTGTGGACACGACACTAGCCCCAAACACATAAACATATGCCAAATTGATCTATAGGATCAATTGACACACACAACAAAAGTTATTTTCGAAATTCTCCCAAAATTGACACAAAAAGTACCATAACTTTCTCCATAGGTCTCCTATGAATACAAAACCAAATCCTATGGGTAGTACATACATATGGGTTGATTATTCATGATTAAATCTCATATTTAGAAGTTATTTTAAGGGAAAAAAAACTGAATTATACCTATTGGGAGATGAATTCCCAATGAAACCTCCAAAATTGGTGAAATTAGCTTCCAACTTGTAGATCCTTGCTCCTCTTTGTAGATCCTTGCTTCCTCCTTCTAGATCCTTGCTCTTTTAGCCTTCAATGGTGATTTGAGAAGTAATTGGATGAAAATTTGGTAGGAATTTGATGAAATTTGGTTGAGGAAAATTCTAGATATAGATTTGGAATGAAAAATGAAGAGAGAGAAAGTTTTCATCCCCTTTATATAGGCCTCACTTGCCCCCTCCCTCAAGCTACCATATAAAGTCTAAAATACCCTTTGGGGCCTCTCATGAAGAAATTAATTAAGGAGGGTAGCTTCTAGTCTAATAGTTTAATTAATTTAATCATTCTCCTAATTAATGGGCTTTCTAGTTGGGCTCAATTCTAACAATTAATACATGTTGGTCCATGAGTCTAAACTAAACTAGTTTGGTCAACTAACACAAGTCCAAAAAATAAATAAATCTATCATGCTAATGATAAATAAATAATACAATAAATAAATATTTAACATGTACAATATTCAATTAATTATGAAATGACCAAAATATTCTTTTTCTAGAAAATACGGTAGTGACAAGTCTATCCCCCTTAAAATAATTTTGTCCTCGAAATTTAAGGGTGATCGTACTCCTTCTAGGTAAAAACTCTAGCAATCATAGTCTAATAAGGTCTTATCTCACTAAGAACAGTCCTATATAAAGAATAACATGCATGGTCATGGTCTCCACCTGTCTTATTACTGTTGTCTCTTCAGGGTATTCTATAGCTACACTAACTATATAACACAAGCATCCAAAAGGTACTAAAGAATCAATCAATCAAAATAGATGAAAGGAACAGAAAGAAAGAACAGACTCTCTAACCCATCACCTGTAGTATTGGTCTCTTCGACCGTCATCGCAAATGCTCCGCCCTGCCGAGGTAGCTCCCTCTGCGGGTGATTTTCAATCTGTGGTGCTACAGGTCGCCTAACTCCACCTCTCTGCCCTCGATCGTCATCCTGGCCTGGACGTTAAATTGTCCAGAGACAATCCTTCACTATATGCTCCGTTGATCCACAATGTAAGCATGCTCCAAGTCTCTTCCGGCACATCTCCCAAGTGTGCCCAGTCTTCTTGCAATAGGTGCATTGAGGAGCTTGTTGCACCTGTCTCTGAGGCTGCTGTGGTATCTGCTGTACTGGAGCTTATACTGGAGCAACAATAGGTTCTGGCATCTGATATTGCTGCTGATAGGCTCCGAATTGTACTGGAAACTGCTGTTGCTGGAACCGCGGCCTCTTTGTCGGTCCCGCACTGCTACTGTCACCCCCAAACACATCACAGTCCCTCTTCGGCTTCAAGTTCCACTCCAGCTCGACCTTGCGTGCCTCCGAAAGTATCTCAGAATATGTTTCGTAAAAAGACGGAATGATAATCTTCACTTTCCAATTCAGACCCTCGCGGAAATGGATAGCCCGAACTTCTGGCTCTCTCACCAAGTACTCCGCAAATCGGCTCAGCCTCCCGAACTCTACGGCATACTCCTCTACGGACATGCTTCCTTGTGTAAGGCTCTCAAATTGCCTTCCTAATTCTAATCTGTCCGTCCGAGCAAAGAATTTCTTCTTAAAGAGATCCTTGAATATCTCCCAAGACTGCCCCGCATCAGTAAGAATTAGCTCATTCCTGAACCAAGTGCGGGCAACATCGAACAGTTGAAGTCCTACCGCCTCAACCTTCAGATCCTCCGCAACACCTTCATGAGTCGCTCGATATCTTCAAGCCAATCGTCAGCATAGACTATAACTTCTGTACCCTTGAAAATTCGAGGCTCAAGCTTCTTAAAATTTTGAATGTTGCTTGGCTTGATCTGAATATCCTGTGGCTGTGGAGGAGCCTCTTTCTGAACTGCTGTTATAGCTATCTGATGGGCGTTTTCCATACTCTGTCGCATCAAATTTGACTGCCTGTGCTGGGCTTCTATCTGTGCCCTCTGTAATTCCATCATCTCTCTAAATAGTGCAACCATCGGCGCGGTATCTCCTGAAAATGGAGGTGGTGGAAGTCCCTCCGAAGCAACTGGAGTAGTCCTCGAAACAGGTGGAGGAGAACCCCCGAAGGCAGCCGAGACTCCTACATGAAGTGATGTCGTAGGAGGTACAAACCCTACTGCTTGAGTTGAAGATTGAGAGGTGGCAGACCTCGCAGAAACTGCTCCCGATCGATGGGATCTAGTCTTCGGCGACATCCTGAAGACAGATCGAAACAAAGGAGATCAATTCGACACAAGATAAGATATCATCAAGGAAGGACAACAATATTCAGAAGGAATCAAAAGTAGCGATTCAATTCAGATTGGAATTCCTAGTAGTGATTGAGTATCCCTCTCTCATCCTAGTATCCTATGTCCTATCGCAGGCACGCAGTAGTACAACTAAGTCGACGCACTACCACGATATCGCATAACTTGCGAAGCCTGACCTGCATGGGCCACCACTAAAAACGTGTCACGACCCGCACCCGGTGTAGGGATGCAAGTTGGGAACAACGCCCAGCCTACGCCGCAGCATCGGCGGTAGAACGCTGTCTTGGTCAACTATACTATCTAATTATCTCACTATAAAGCATAAACCTCCAATAATATCTCAACTCCAAGATGAGAGTATAATAAACTTAGTTCGACACAATACTCAATCACATTACTATGGCACGAGAAGATATCACAGAAGTCTAACATAACTAAGCAGTTAAAAATATAACAACAACAAATAGAAATAATATCCAAACACAAATATATGCCGGAAACAAATCCGGTACCAAAATGCTAAAGAGAACTAACTATGCTAACTAGTGAATCCGGCTAAATCTCTCGACAGTCACTCCAGAACTAATGGGTCCAAGTCTGCACCATCTATAGGCTGAGGTCCGTAGTATGTCGGACACCAATCTCCCGGATCCTCTGAAAAATATTTTCCAGTCAGGAATGGAGCAAAGTACAACCCAATAGCAGTTCCAATTAATTGACAAAAACTATAAAGCAGTAGAATATAAGATGCTATCTACGATGAGGATATAACTGATAATCAAGAACAATGAGAGAATAGGCAATACTAACAACAGAATATAATCAATGAGTACAAGAATAAAGGAATGAACTATAATGTCAGAATAGAACAAGGTAATCAATGAACTGAATAATGGAATCTACAATAACTATGTGATTTGAGATACTAACTAAATATGTGATCGGCCTGGGAGATTCAATGATTACACTAAGGAGCTAACTCAACCATACGTGAATTGCATGGTTAGTTAGTACCCAATGATTACACTACTAGACGATAGTTTCTTGATCACATATTTAATTGGTATTCCCCCCGCCCCGACTGATATGATGGATCGAATCATGACACATCACTAGCCAATGTATCCAATATTTAATCTACAATATTCAATGTTATCCAATACCAACAAGGACAGTATCCGATACCATCTCCATAATCAAGGTAACATTTCATGACTGACGATCCAATAACAATACCAATCCGTGTACCATTGTGTCAAGAATCATAAGTAACATTTCTAAATATTTGAATTATAGTGGTAATCAAATAATGGAAACTATCAGAGAATGTACTCGCCTGTGGTCTAGAGCAAATGATAAAAAATGATGTCCGAACTGGTGTCACAGACCTATATATGAAATATTGCATTAATACAAGTTTTGGGGAAGAGAAATAAATTAAACTAGTCAATTTCTAGGTCATAAAACTATTTCCAAGTTAAAAGTCAAACTAGGTCAACTCTAAGTCAACTATGGTCAACTATAGTCAAATTATGGTCAACTACCTATTTCTAGGTTGCATGAGTCTAACTCAAAGATATTGGACTCACACACTATGAATCTAGGCCATACAAGCTACATCTTAGGATACTAAGATACCTTATCTCAGGATACGCAAACAAAGGATAAATATAACACATATGTACATATCAAACAATATTATATATATAAAATTCTAATTACAAATGCTAAATGGATACCTTGGTTTCGAACCAACTTGGTATCGCAATACTAAACCTCTATCTTGATATCCAAACCCAATACCTTGATTATCCTCCAATACCTTGATACTTACCTTGGCATCTCAAGGTAAATTCAAAACCTTATTTATACTAACTACCCAACAATAATTATAAACTACTATGCATTTAATATTTATATGATACTATATACCTTATTTTAGTCACCTTAATACCAACCCATAATTAGTTTACAACTATCCTATTACTTATGCCAATACCTACTACTCATACCTTGGTATATCTTGATACTTACCTTGGTATCTCAAGGTATTTGCCAAAATCTCATATATATACTAACTACCCATCAATAATTACATATATCAATTCAATATAACTCTACTATGTACTAATAGAATAATACTAACTACCAACTACACACTAACTATTAATACATATATACGTACATACATACCTACAAATATATAATATATAAAAGATACTCATAACAATTGATAACTAAAATATACTAACTATTCTAATAAATTTATATGCTACAACTAAATATATACATATATAGTATACTATAATACAAATAGCAATTATGAACATATTTATATATATATATATATATATTAATTACCATATATATATATACATATATATTAATATCTAATATATTAAAAACTGCCAAACTATCGCTAAATACCCTGTACACTGTCGCAGAAAGCTGCTTTGTATATAGATACACTGCAGTTTTTGTGACAGTTTCCTGCACTGTCACTAAAAACTATCGCTGAAGCTTCTGATACTCTGCTGATATACTGTAGTTTCAGCGACAGTTTTCTGCAACTGTCGCTGACTGCTGTCGCTGAAAATATATGTAATATATATACAATATATATATATATGTAAATACTTATATATAACCCACCATATATATTTATACAATATATATTTAAATACATATATATAACCCATAATATATATATATATATATATATATATATATATATATATATATATATACAATATACGTATAAAACTATATATAACTATACATACACTTATACATAGTAAATTGTATAAAATACCACATAGTAACATATACACACACATATAGTAATATGTATATATAACTATACATATATGTATACATATATATAATCATACAATAATATAAATACATAACAATATATAATATAACTATATATATAACCACATATAAATATATCTACTATATTATATATACATATGCTACCACTTATATATATATATATATATATATATATATATATATATATATAAATAATCATATAATAACTATAAATAATATAATTACTTAATTAAACATACACATATATTATATAAAACATATACATATATTTACATCCCTAACATATATTATAACATATATATTAATACATGTAGAAGAAAGCTACATAATGTATATTCTATTAATACATATATAATACATAGATCTATGATACAATAAGCACTATAATAAATATACATAATACATATATAAAATATATAGATCATACACAATTATAATTCAAGAATTAAAGCACAATTAATTAGATCTACACATAAACACACAACAATTGGAGAGTATCACACCGTATCCCACTAGATCTAGGATACGCATGCGACACGAGTCCACCACACATCCAATTGCACCCCTAAGGACACAAACAAATCACATATAATATTTATGAACAAAACAAAGTGTCAAATGTAGATCTATGTGTCCGTGTCAAAATACGACATGTACAAAGTCCCGTGTCGGAGGAAAAACCCCCAAAACAACACGTATCACCAAATTGTTGGGATACGACCTACACGTACCCAATTGTGGATACGATACTAGTCCCAAACACACAAACATATGCCAAATTGATCTATAGGATCAATTGACACACACAACAAAAGTTATTTTTGGAATTCCCCCAAAATTGACACAAAAAGTACCATAACTTTCTCCATAGGTCTCCTATGAACACAAAACAAAATCCTATGGGTAGTACATACATATGGGTTGATTATTCATGATTAAATCTCATATTTAGAAGCTATTTTAAGGGAAAAAACTAAATTATACCTATTGGGAGATGGATTCCCAATGAAACCTCCAAAATTGGTGAAATTAGCTTCCAACTTGTAGATCCTTGCTCCTCTTTCTAGATCCTTGCTTCCTCCTTCTAGATCCTTGCTCTTCTAGTCTTCAATGGTGATTTAAGAAGTAATTGGATGGAAATTTGGTAGGAATTTGATAAAATTTGGTTGAGGGAAATTCTAGATCTAGATTTGGAATGAAAAATAAAGAGAGAGAAAGTTTTCATCCTCTTTATATAGGCCTCACTTGCCCCCTCCCTCAAGCTACTATGTAAAGTCTAAAATATCCCTTGGGGCCTCTCATGAAGAAATTAATTAAGGAGGAAAGCTTCTAGTCTAATGGTTTAATTAATTTAATCATCCTCCTAATTAATGGGCTTTCTAGTTGGGCTCAATTCTAACAATTAATACATGTTGGTCCATGAGTCTAAACTAAACTAGTTAGGTCAACTAACACAAGTCCAAAAAATAAATAAATCTATCATGCTAATAATAAATAAATAATATAATAAATAAATATTTAACATGCACAATATTTAATTAATTATGAAATGACCAAAATATCCTTTTTCTAGAAAATACGGTAGTGACACTCCTGCTGACGGAACCATGGAGACAGATGAGCATGTCGAGGAGGTCGTCCCACGTTGTCCCAATATCAGCAAGATCCTCCATGCGCACCTCCGGAGGAGACGAGGACAGAGATTTGGGCCGACGGTACAAAGTAAGTCAATTAGATGGTTTAGCATCATATATATCGTATATTTCTTTATTTATCATATATTGACTTTTTCGATAAAAATAATTATCTCTGTATAGATATCGTCCATCGTCGGTTAAGAGATGCCTGGGCCTATTTCTGAGGAACAACTACGGTGACCCTTGGATCAACTACTCTGAAGCTCCAGGGGAGAGGAAGGCATTCTGGTTTGCGTACTTTCAGGTAAAAGTATATTAAATAAATTCTCTAATTTATGTATATTATATAACTTATCCGTGATGCTCACTTACTAAATTATTTATTATAGCAAATATATTTCTATCCTCTGCACCGGGCCGAGTTGATCGAGCGGCTGTTTCCTACAGTTGCCGCCAAGCTTATCCGAGATGCTCTGGATGACCAGAAGGCTCGTGATCGTGCTGGAAAACCGATCCAAGGTTGGATCACGCCTGAGTAGTGGACTGCGATGAGGGCTAGATTCGACGATCCAAGCTACAAGGAAAGGTCTGAGAAGGCCAAGACGGCTAGGCAGAATGCTGCCAAGTGGTGTGGTGGCTCGATTTCGATGACGGAATATTTTCGTCGTCTGATATTTTTTTTTAAGATATATTATTTTAATGTAAGTATGATAAAATGGTAGTAGGAAAAAATATTTAAGTTTAGTACTAAATAATATATTTTTAACAGGTACAGAGGGGTGAGGATGTAAACACGGTGACCGTCTTCTTGGCCTCCCATCGCAAGGACGGAAATCTTATTGATGAGAGGGCCTCGCAGACCTATGTAAGTATTAATTTACTTTGTGTTAATTTTAATATAACTTAGGCAGTTATCGAGTTTCCAAACCTTTCTAGGCCGAGTATCTTAGGCTGCGTGAGCGGACGACTACTAGTGCACCTACAGCTGGAGAGGCTGGTACTTCCTCGCAGCCCGCTCCAGCTCCGTCGGCGGACGACCTGTGGGTGACCACAGCTAGTGGTCTCCAGAGGGGTACGTACTACGGTACGGGTGTCACGTCCCGATCTCCCGCAGGCAAATCGGCCGTTCCCGCTAGGCGGGAATCACCCTCGCCAGCGCTCCCGCGGAACGATCGCTTAACCCATCCGGGCGTGATGCCGCACGAGCGTGATCCACGCCCGTGCAAGGCCATGGTTCATTGGCTGGCGGCAAGAGTTCTAAGCCACAGAGTCGCACAGATTGTCCGAGTGCAGCGGAGTCATGAACGCATAGGCGATCGGTAACAGGTTCACTGAGTCGACAAATATAGCGGAAGCATTGAAACACAAGTTGAAGTAAAGCAAGCTCTTTTATTGATATAACTTGTGTTACAGGTGGCGTATAGCCGAGATACAAGTCGCTCGAGCCTCTCTCTCTGAAACAGTAAAAGCGTGCCAAGTGGCTACAACTGTAGAATGAATGTACAGACGATGGTCAGGCGACGCTCCAACATTATGTCTTGTATATGTGCTTCAGTCCCGGACGCACCGTTGCAAGGCTTCAGAGGAAACTCCTGGCCTTAGCACGCACGAAGGAGGCATCCGCACCGAACGAGGTTCTCCCGCACCCTGTACACAAACTGGTGGATTATCAGTACATTGAATGCACTGGTGGGGAAGCTACTCGCCCGCTCGACAAATCCAAACACGTAATACAGGTTCCGTGCACAACTATTAAGTTGTCTTTCTAGTTGCCTTAGGATCAGTTTCATGTAATCATTGAATAGCCTAACGTGTCGGGCAGTGCGCCGTACGATGTTTGAGAAAACACGGCGAGACTTACCAACTTACCATTTGTCCTTCCCTGTCCAAGGCAAACATTATTAATTCAAGCACGGGCAAGCATAAACATTCAGGAGGCATAGCATATGCAAACACGAGGATTCTTATAACATAATCGTTCAGGTGTTAAGTTATTCATTGATGCTATGCAATGACTCGCACGCGGATAGCCGCTAAGCGGGGATGACTTGTTATCTTTTGTTCACAGGCAAGCATGCAACAGGCTAAATACACACGATAAACACACGATGCATTGCAAGCCATATTCACACGATAATCACACGAGACATTGCAAGCATATACACACGATGATCACTGGCTGATGCCATAATGGACTAGTCATGGACATGGATAGCAAGCAACGGGAGCTCATATTGAATACACGATAACACACGATGCGTTGCAAGCTATCCAGTCTGCACACGATGACTACACACGAAGTCTGCCCGGATCGGATCGGTGCCAGTGCCCCAGCACCGTCCGCAGAACTTATACCCTTGTGCACAAGTTGTCCATGATCGAACACAATTATTAATTTACACACGAGCACACGAGATTCATTTAGCTATTGGATATGCACAGTCTCCTGGGCTGCTGTAAGCCCGCACACGAGGGAGACTTGCAGGGAGATCCGAATACCTGAATGAGTCTTGCCACAGGAGCATGATTCTTTTACTTGGCATGATACAGTCCCCTGGATCGGGAACTGCCTTGGTGACCTAACGGTCCCGAATACTTGTGGGTTCATTCAGGCACGGAATGACTACTTTGTAGTCTTCCAAGGTTTGGATGAAAACAATGCAACATTCAAGCAGACAAGCATGCGTTTCTAAGGAACATAAGCAGGCACGTTGCTCGGACCCGAAGGTAAGCCGAGGGATAAAACCGTTAGGGACTTAGCATGCGAGGGTCTGAATATAGCAGTATTTTATTTCCATGTTCTAGCAAGCAATACAAGTTGGGATTATTCCCTTAGCTAGGTGCGTTGGATTTATTAGCATGCAGGGGGTGAATCACCTAGCGACTAGCATGAATATTCCAGATTTTATGTGTGCTGGCTAAGCAAAGACAAGTTCACCGTAGCCACCCACCTTAGCGATGATTCGCCTCGGTAGAGCGATACGTCTGAGCGAGCCTCTGAAAGTCCAAGCCAGATTCCTGTAGGGGCAAGTCTGGATATCCTTTGCTTCTCCTTTGAGGCAAAGCGGGTTGGGACAGCTGCACGATTGCCGTTTGAGACGGCAGTCCGCTTGAGCGGAACAGGGTGTTACATCCTACCCAACTTAGAAAAAGTCTCGTCCTCGAGATTTACTAAGGACAAGCAGTAATCTAGGGTTGAGGCAATCCTAGACAAGTCGTTGTACTTGTTCTTTTGGATATTCACTTGCACAAGCTTCAAAATCAATATATCGCTTAGACTGGATCGTGCGCACCTTCGACATGCATTTCTAGTGTGAGCACGTCAACCAGCTTAGTGATAGCGAAGTCTCAGCACTCGAGTTTCACCTTTTCTTAAGTCTTGGATGGTGCACTAGTTCAAGGCGTCCCTCGAATAGATGCATTCAACCAAACTTAGGGTTAGTGAAAATCGGACAAGCTACTAGCGATACTCTCAAGGGTTCGCACAGGTTGGCACAAAGGCCACTCGCAGCATACAACCAGACAAGCAATCATATCATTCAAAACATATTTTGAAGGTATTTAGACTTATTGTTGGAACATCCCATCGAGGCATGGAGAGAGAGCGTGCACATAACCCACGAACGAGCTTTCGAAATAGAGATATCGAATTGAGGGCCAAAGGCATAGAAGCCAGGCTCTGATACCAACATGTCACGCCCCGATCTCCCGCAGGCAAATCAGCCGTTCCCGCTAGGCGGGAATCACCCTCGCCAGCGCTCCCGCGGAACGATCGCTTAACCCATCCGGGCGTGATGCCGCACGAGCGTGATCCACGCCCGTGCAAGGCCATGGTTCATTGGCTGGCGGCAAGAGTTCTAAGCCACAGAGTCGCACAGATTGTCCGAGTGCAGCGGAGTCATGAACGCATAAGCGATCGGTAACAGGTTCACTGAGTCGACAAATATAGCGGAAGCATTGAAACACAAGTTGAAGTAAAGCAAGCTCTTTTATTGATATAACTTGTGTTACAGGCGACGTATAGCCGAGATACAAGTCGCTCGAGCCTCTCTCTCTGAAACAGTAAAAGCGTGCCAAGTGGCTACAACTGTGGAATGAATGTACAGGCGATGGTCAGGCGACGCTCCAATATTATGTCTTGTATATGTGCTTCAGTCCCGAACGCACCGTTGCAAGGCTTCAGAGGAAACTCCTGGCCTTAGCACGCACGAAGGAGGCATCCGCACCGAACGAGGTTCTCCCGCACCCTGCACACAAACTGGTGGATTATCAGTACATTGAATGCACTGGTGGGGAAGCTACTCGCCCGCTCGACAAATCCAAACACGTAATACAGGTTCTGTGCACAACTATTAAGTTGTCTTTCTAGTTGCCTTAGGATCAGTTTCATGTAATAATTGAATAGCCTAACGTGTCGGGCAGTGCGTCGTGCGATGTTTGAGAAAATACGGCGAGACTTACCAACTTACCATTTGTCCTTCCCTGTCGAAGGCAAACATTGTTAATTCAAGCACGGGCAAGCATAAACATTCAGGAGGCATAGCATATGCAAACACGAGGATTCTTATAATATAATCGTTCAGGTGTTAAGTTATTCATTGATGCTATGCAATGACTCGCACGCGGATAGCCGCTAAGCGAGGATGACTTGTTATCTTTTGTTCACAGGCAAGCATGCAACAGGCTAAATACACACGATAAACACACGATGCATTGCAAGCCATATCCACACGATAATCACACGAGGCATTGCAAGCATATACATACGATGATCACTGGCTGATGCCATAATGGACTAGTCATGGACATGGATAGCAAGCAACGGGAGCTCATATTGAATACACGATAACACACGATACGTTGCAAGCTATCCAGTCTGCACACGATGACTACACACGAAGTCTGCCCGGATCGAATCGGTGCCAGTGCCCCAGCACCGTCCGCAGAACTTATACCCTTGTGCACAAGTTGTCCATGATCGAACACGATTATTAATTTACATACGAGCACACGAGATTCATTTAGCTATTGGATATGCAGTCTCCTGGGCTGCTGTAAGCCCGCACACGAGGAAGACTTGCAGGGAGATCCGAATACCTGAATGAGTCTTGCCATAGGAGCATGATTCTTTTACTTGGCATGATACAGTCCCTTGGATCGGGAACTGCCTTGGTGACCTAACGGTCCCGAATACTTGCGGGTTCATTCAGGCAAGGAATGACTACTTTGTAGTCTTCCGAGGTTTGGATGAAAACAATGCAATATTCAAGCAGACAAGCATGCGTTTCTAAGGAACATAAGCAGGCACGTTGCTCGGACCCGAAGGTAAGCCGAGGGATAAAACCGTTAGGGACTTAGCATGCGAGGGTCTGAATATAGCAGTATTTCATTTCTATGTTCTAGCAAGCAGTACAAGTTGGGATTATTCCCTTAGCTAGGTGCGTTGGATTTATTAGCATGCAGGGGGTGAATCACCTAGCGACTAGCATGAATATTCCAGATTTTATGTGTGCTGGCTAAGCAAAGACAAGTTCACCGTAGCCACCCACCTTAGCGATGATTCGCCTCGGTAGAGCGATACGTCTGAGCGAGCCTCTGAAAGTCCAAGACAGATTCCTGTAGGGGCAAGTCTGGATATCCTTTGCTTCTCCTTTGAGGCAAAGCGGGTCGGGACAGCTGCACGATTACCGTTTGAGACGGCAGTCCGCTTGAGCGGAACAGGGTGTTACAACGGGATCCTATGGCGCCCTGGTTGCGACGTAGTCATCTAGGGCCTCCCGACAACTGCGTATTCCACACAGCCCTCGCAGTCGTCGGCCAGAGTCCAGGAGGCCGTTGACCATCAGATTGCGTCTCTCCGTGACGAGTTGCTACGAAGGATGGAGGAGCAGCCCCGGTCCCAGCCGTAGGCGGACAATCCGATGCTCATCGCACGATTCGATATGCTCGATCGCAGCATCACGGAGCTCCGCGATTTGACAAATGATCTTAGAGCCTCGACAGACCGCAACATCACGGAGCTGCAGGCATCACAGCTATCCATGGGCGAGAGGCTGACGATGATGCAAGATTTAATGGATCATAGCAGTACGAGGTTGTTATCTACCATGGGGAGTCTACGGTAAGCAACAGAGTTCACGGCACCTAAATGATTCACATAGACGGATTGGTTAGTCTTTTGATTATGAGACTAGGGAAAGGGAAAGTGAGAGACCATATCCCTAATTCATTACAACCAGCGACTCGCAAACTTGGAGCGGATACGTCCTCCTGGTGCGCCTACATCGACACAGACTCCACCGACGTCACTGCCTTCTCCATCGACATCGGTGTCGATTTCACGGGAGCAGTATGAGCTGTTCTTATCCTTCATGCGCGTCGGTGGTCATCCTCCTGCAGATCCGCAGTAGTATAGTTGCTGGATATTTGTATTATTTGTATTATTTAGGATGAGACTCATTGTATGGATATATATTTGCCGTATGGATATATATTTGCTGTATTCTTTACGATGATATTTGCTGGATATTTTCTTTTCTTCAAATTTTATTATATTATTCATATTAAATATATGCTAATTTACTGGTGTTGAGTGTTCAACCCAAGGGGGTCGGCAAACCCAGAAATTCAACGGAGGGTTGCTCCGGGTCTATTTGTACAGATTATGAATTAATAAACTGCAGGAATAATAGTTTGAAAATAATTCAGTATTCATTTTTTTTTATTTTTTGACTATAAAATTAGCGAGATTTTTAGCGACGTTACTATACGTCGCTAATTAGCGACGTTTCTACACGTCGCTAATGACGTCGCTAAAAACGTCGCTGTACGTCGCAAATTGCTGACATGGCAGTTTTGCCAGGTCATTAAAGACGTCGCTATAACGTCGCTAATAAGTCGCTAATTAGCGACGTTAAGCGACTGATGAGCACGTCGTTAATCAGCGACGTTGCGTCTCTAAACGTCGCTAATTTAGCGCCGCACTAACGTCGCTAAAAAATGTCAGTACAACGACGTTTAGCGACGTTTTTTCTTTCAGCGACTAGCTGAGTTTCGACTTCTTTAAAATGTCGCTAATTACGTCGCTAAAAGTGATTAGCGACATTTTTTGGCATTTAGCGACATTTTTTAACGTCGCTAATTTGACTTTTTCTTGTAGTGGATCGGTTCCACAAGGCGCTAAGCGAGGACGATTGGACCCTTGCGGAAATCGGGACGTGACAGTCGGATGGGTCACTGGAGGGGCACTGTCGGAACCCTAACCCTCGTATGGTCGACGCCGGAGGGGGTCGCGGGGGTCACGGAGAGAGAGAGAGAGAGAGAGAGAGGTTAGGGTTTACCATTGGAGCCAGAGGGGGTCGCTGTGGGAGCACCGTCAGAGCTGGAGGGGGTCGAGGTGGGAGAACGGTCGGTGCCAGAGGAGTCATGCGAGGAAGGAGGGGGGAAATCGGGTTTGAAATTTTTTGGAAGGGGGGGGGGAATAAAATTGTTCTGTAAATCTATATAAAAATATTTTAGCGACTTATGGAATATGACGTCGCTAAACATCGCAAATTTCATTATATTTAGCAACATATGGAAGATAACGTCACTAAACATCGTTATAATAAAAATAATAGCGACGTTTTACGATATCTGACGACATCTTCTTCCGTAATATTTTTTTTAGTAGGTAAGGGTCGCGGACAGTCGCTAACAGCGACGTTCTGCGATGTTACTTTCTGGGGTCACTAAATTCATAAATGATAGCGACATTAGTGAGTAACGTCACTAAAAATCTCGCTATTTTTTCATATTATGGTAGTGGTCTGCACGTATACTTTCGATCTTCTTGATCAAGGAAAGCATAATGGCCTGAAGCCAAAACAAAGCCACCGCCGAGATGACAGCTCTGATAAGTTCAATCCTACCATCAAAGGACAACAACTGAGTCTGTCATCCCTCCAGTCTAGATTGTGTGTAGTTGAGAAGACCCTCGCACTCCGCATTAGCGGCATAGTTAATCGAGAGGAAAGCCCAGGTATCTAACATGGACTTTTCCTTCTGCAATGTCCATCTTGGCCAGCAAATTCTCCTTATTCCCACACGATCGGTTCATAAACATCTAGCTCTTGTTTCTATTCAGCTGCAAACCCGACCAACTTTTCAAGGTATTGAAGATCCCCTTGGAGCATGTTAAGAGTAATGATAGATGGCTCTAGAAACACCAGCAGGTCATCAACATAAATATGGTGGAAAACCACATGAACTATCTTCCGAAATAGGGGGGTAATCAACCCATCCATAATAGCATCATCCATCAGGTAAGTGAGGAACTCCATAACAATCGCAAACATATAAGGGGATAGGGGATCCCCTTGTCTCAGACCTCTGTTGCTGCTAAATAACCCCTCCGGCTTTCCCCCTAACCATAATCGAAAACGAGGAAGAGTAGACACATTCACTCTATCCACCCACCATTTGTCAAATCTCATATAGATCATGATGTGATAAAAGAAGTCTCAATTGACCATATCGTAAGCTTTCGTGAGATCAAGTTTCAGACATGTTTTGTTACCTCCTTGCTTGTTAAAATCCCTCACAAGCTCATGGGCCAGCAATCTGTTTTCGGAGATGGAACGCTCTTTGATGAACGTCGTCTGGTTAGGAGAGATCAGCTCCTGCATGACATCACTTATACAATCACACATCAGGTGGAAATAATTTTGTAAAAAAAAATTGTAGCACGCAATAGGCCGGAAGTCTCCCAGCGACTTCGCATCTTACACCTTTGCAATCAAAACGACAAAAGTGTGGTTAATTTTTTAAAGCAGTTTACCTTAGGTGAAGAACTTCCTCACTACAGATATCATGTCTTATTATAATTGTTAAAGGATATATTAGTTGGTTAAGCAGTTAATTAACATTGTACGTTGAAGGTCTTGAGTTAAATTCGTTTCTCATACAATTAAAGTAGTTTTTTTTTTTCCTCTTAAAGTTTCCCACCCATTTTCCACTCATTTTTTTTTTCTTTTCCAAATCCTTTCTGACTTTCTGGATTCGACCCTGCATCTGCATGCAACTAGTAAACTTTCCAAATTCATTGTTGATTGTGGAGGTAGGCTGCTTACAAAAATGCTACTACTTACTGGTTTCCTTCTAGGGGAGTGCTCTCTACTCTTTTTTCAAATAAAACATGTTTTTATTAATACATCTCTAGCTTGGTATTTTACGATGTTAACATTTTCCGTACTGGAAAGCATGCATGTTCTTGCCAAACAAAGTATTACTTTTGACAACACTGTTTAGTATTTAGTTACCAAACAGATTTCATCATCAGTTTATTATTACAACTTACTAAGATTCACCATACCAAATTAATTACAGAATAATACCACATGCAAGGAATCTAAGGACAACATGAGTGATCGATGTATGCATATAATTCAGATATCTGGGCTGATCTGATTAAAGAAGACTTTAAGTATATTTCAAATCATGATTATAAGTGAGCCGCACGAGCGCTGTATAGTTGTCCCACATGCCCATTAATGATCATAACAGTACGTATTCTAGCTACAACTTGATCACAATCATTATCAACCCACTTAATTACTCTATCAAGAAGATCCATCATACAAAATTTTCTTTTGTTAGCAACTCCTTGCAAGTCTCTAGCTAGCTAGGCCGCTCAAGTACGTACGTGTGATCCCTACCTGTCTCCAACTGAGTTGCCGCGGCCGTACTGTTAGAATTTTGTTGTTTTTTCTTATTGAAAAATTTCAGAATACAAAAAATAAAATTAGATGTTACCGGTCTCTGGGGAAGTCGTGCACGAAGCACTGCCCTAAGAGTTTATTCGGGATCTGTGTGCAGACGTTCCCGAAGCTCCTAGTGGTAAAACCCCCGCACTACCGGTATCTCGTTGCCGCACACGACTTGGAGAGAACGACTAGGACTTAGCTCTGCCCAGAGCTTGGAGACGATGAACAGAATTTGACAGCAAAGGTTTGGAGGAAAGAAAAATTTCTGATCCGATTTACAAAGAACACAGACGAATATATAATACAGTTGTGTAACGGTCAGAATTAATTTACGATTAATTCAGCCGTTACACAGGAGAATTAAACGAATGAATCTGGATATAAAAAATTGTAACGTTCAAAACAATTGTAACGTTCAGAAATTAATTCCAACGTTAAGAAAAAAATAAATGAAAGAAAGAAGAGGAGCAAAAAGAATTTTAGGGTCCTAGCCCGAACCCGAAGAGGAAATCGGATCGGCATTCGGCGCCCGCAGATGTGGGCGCGTACCCGCACCCGTTACGCGCGCCGAACCGAACCGAACCGAACCGAGCCGAGCCGGGCCGGGCCGGGCGGCGGCGGCGCGCGCGTGTGGCCCAAGGGGTTCCCCACACAACAACTTAATAGAGCAAAGAAGAGAAAGTAATATATGTACACAAGAGGGCTTTGGTGCATCCGATGTGGGACTAAAGAAAGGAAGAGGAATTTGAGTTTTTGAAGAAAAGCAAAACCAACAACCCCCCCCCCCCCCCCCAAAAAGTCAAGTTCCGAAACAGAGATAAGAGTGAAGTAAATAGAGAGAGAGCATCTGGGCAGTAAAATACTATGCATAGATGAGATGGACTACAGCCTTGAATCTCACGTAGTGACTATTGCCTTAATCTGAAGAAGTGCTTGATGGACTATGCCTTGAATCAGACTTCTTGAACCAGATTTAGAAAAATAGCACACATAGTACGCTAGAGGTCCTTGATCTATCGGGTGGCGCTTTTAAATGGCCATGCGCACTTTCCACATTCATGAGAGTTGTCTGGGATCGCCCTGTCCCATAGTCGCGGCCTTCACGACCTCTCATATAGGTAAGTCCTTAATGGTTGGTGATATGAATCAACCCAGCATTACAGCTTGGACCTATTAAGAGTTTAATCTCATCCTAACCATATCACACAGGAACACTGTCACCATAGGGATGGGGAATCATTGTACACATGTACAGCCGCTTGGGCTTTATTTTAATGAGACTTTTAATCTCGAGTCAGTGTTCCATAAAGTCACCTAAGTTCAGCTTGTTTCTACCCATTGAACCGGCTTCTTGGGATCTCCAGTCAGACTCGGTTGGGTTGCCACTGCTGGTGACTAACTTATGGGCTTAACCCCATCTTCCTCGATGATTCTAGGATCAAAATCCTAGACAGACCCTTCGTCAAGTGATCTGCAAGGTTCTTTTCTGACTTTATATAGTCAAGAACCACATATTTGCCTAATAGGTTTTTTATTGACTTGAAGCGCAGCTGCAGGTGCCTGTTCATCTTAGCATTCACAGAATCATGCTTTAGTAGTTCAATAACAGATTTATTATCACAATTTATAGAAATTGCATGAACAGGACTAAGAGAAGCAGGTATATGCATAATAAGATTTTTAAGCCATTCAGCTTCTGTGCAAGTTGTATTTAAAGCTATCATTTCGGAGTCCATTGTACTCCTAGCTATGATAGTTTGCTTACAAGAGCTCCAGGAGATCGCAGCTCCTCCTAGAGTAAAAACATATCCAGTAGTAGATTTTATATCATGTGAGTCGGTTACCCAGTTTGCATCTGAATAACCTTCTATGATATCAGGGTGCCTAGTAAAATAAAGTTTGTAATCTAGGGTGCCCTTGAGATATCTAAATATCCTATCCAAGGCAGTCCAATGTGACTGATTTGGGTTACTGGTATATCTACTTAGTCTCCCAATAGCAAATGCAATATCAGGTCTTGTCCTGTTTGTTATATACATGAGAGAGCCTATCATCTGTGAATATTTATGTTGTTCCAAAGGTGATCCTTCATTCTTTTTCAGTACAATACTGCTATCATAAGGAGTAAGGACAGGTTTCTTATCAAATAACTCAAATCTTTTTAGCATTTTTTCAATTGAATGTGCTAAAGATAGAGTGTAACCCTCTTCGCCTTTGGTCACTTGCATTCCTAAAATTAAGTTGGCTTCTCCTAGGTCTTTCATATCAAACTGGCTAGATAAATAGTTCTTTGTAATATTTATCAATTCCAGTGATGATCCTAGGATAAGAATGTCATCTACATACAAGCATAAAATGACACAACTTTTACATGTACCTTTAGAGTATATACATTTGTCATACTCATTTGACAAGAAACCATATTCACAAATTACTTTGTCAAATTTATTGTGCCATTGTTTGGGAGCTTGTTTCAAGCCATAGAGGGATTTTACTAGTCTGCAGACTTTCTTTTCTTGACCTTTAGCAATGAAACCTTCAGGTTGGTCCATATAAAGTTCTTCCTCTAGATCTCCATTCAAAAATGCTGTCTTTACATCCATTTGATGGATTAGCATATCATGAATGGATGCTAAGGCCAAGAGAGTTCTAATGGATGTGATCCTAGCTACAGGAGAGTAGGTATCAAAATAATCTAACCCTTTCTTCTGGGTAAAATCCTTAGCAACTAATCTAGCTTTGTATTTCTCTATAGTACCATCGGCTCTAAGTTTCTTCTTGAAAATCCACTTACAGCCTATTGGTTTATTGCCTAAAGGTAGATCTGTTAGAAACCAAGTGTTATTCTCTATGATGGAGTTGTATTCACTGTTAATGGCTTCTTTCCAGAAGGGAGCATCAGGAAAAGATATTGCTTTCTTCATAAGTTGAGGGATCACCCTCTATCAAAAAGGTGAAGAATCCTTCTCCTAAATTTTTCTCAATCCTATTCCTTTTACTCTGTCTTGGTTCTAAGTCTTGTTCAGATTGTGAGCTAGGTATTTGGACTTGAGAACTAGTAGAGGGTATGGAGGAAGAGACTGAACTTCTATCCTTAAAAGGAAATATGTTTTTAAAGTAAACTGCATCTCTTGATTCTATAATGGTATTATTAGAGATTTTATTTACTTCTGAGTGAGTCACTAGAAATCTATTGGCATAGCTGTCTAAGGCATATCCTATGAAAACAGCGTCTACAGTCTTGGGGCCAATCTTCCTCTTTTTAGGTTCGAGAATTCTGACTTTAGCAAGGCATCCCCAAACTCTAAGGTAATTAATCCTAGGTGCTCTACCTTTCCACAGCTCATAGGGAGTCTTATCTTTTGTCTTACTAGAAATCCTATTAAGAATGTAACAGGCAGTTAAAAGAGCTTCTCCCCACAAGTTATCAGGAGCACCAGAGCTGAGAAGCATGGCATTCACCATATCTAACAGAGTGCGGTTCTTGCGTTCAGCAACTCCGTTAGACTGAGGTGAATATGGAGCAGTTACCTCATGAATTATTCCATGTTCTTCACAGAAGTTAGTCATTTTATTTGAGGTATATTCTCCACCACGATCAGATCTAAGGATCTTAATCTTCCTTTCTAATTGATTCTCAGCTTCAAATTTGAAGACCTTAAATCTATCTAGAACTTCATCTTTGGTTTTGAGAAGGTAGATGTAACAATACTTTGAATAATCATCTATAAACGTAACAAAGTATTTTCTACCACCTCTGGTCAAAATCCTATTTGAGTCACATACATCACTATGAATAAGTTCTAGAAGGTCAGAATTTCTTTCTACAGATTTGAAAGGTAATCTAGTGTGTTTGGCTTGAACACAAATCTCACATTTGTGTTTGTCGTCTATTGGAGTCTTGGGAATAAGATCTAAGGTCATCATTCTTTTAATAGAACCTAGGTTCACATGACCTAGTCTGCCATGCCAAACATTTAAAAATTCTATATTAGAGACAATGAGAGAACAATCAGACATTTTATTCATTGTACTTAAAATAAAAGACCATCTTTTACAAAGCATTTTCCTATAAAAGAGTCATGCTTAGAAAAAATTACTTTATTAGCCTCCATTACAATTTTGTATCCTGAGGCTACAAGAAGGGATCCACTAACTAGGTTTCTCCTGACAGACGGCACATGAAGAACATCATGAAGAGTTAAGATTTTTCCTGATGTCATCTTCAGGTTAACTTTTCCTCTTCCAATAATTTGTGCCGTTGAGCCATCTCCTAGGGTCACACCTCCTCCACTTGATTCCTGATAGTTTGTAAAACAGGAGCGATCAAACGAAATGTGAACATTAGCTCCAGAATCCAACCACCAATCATCAGAATGGTAAGAGAGGTTAATAAGGGGTTGGAAGCTTACAGACCTGAAGGAACTCGAAGAACCTTTGTGAAGCATATTCGCTTCTGGTCTAACTGAGCCCTTTCCTTTGTAGGAGGTCTGGACAGCTTCATTCTTCCTATGGTAGCAGTGGGTGGCCATATGGTTTATTTTACCACACACAAAATAAAATCTCTTTTGATCCTGAGTCTGACTGAAGTTTCTAGGTTTTTGGTTTTGGTGATGATGGTTGTAGTGGTTAGGCTGAAAGTTTTTCTTCTTCTTGAAGAAATTCTTTTTGGGTTTATAAGGAAAATTAGACTTGGGTTTTCCTTGGCCTTCTACAAGGTTTACCTTAGCTTTAGATTCAGTCTTAGGCTTAGACCTCAATCTAATTTATTCTTCGGTTCTAATTTTCTTTAGGACTTGATTGTAGGTAAGATCTCCTTGTGTATGAATAAGATCCTTAGCCATATCAGACCAAGAGGGAGGTAGCTTGTCTATTAGGCATGCTATTTTATGTTCATTAGAGAAAGATGTCCCTTTGGCTTGAATATGTCTAAGGTATTCTTGGAATTCATGGAGCTGGTCATTCATTGGTTTGTCATCTACCATGAAATACCTATTAAAGGTTGAAGAATTAAACCTTTCTATTCCGGCATCATCACAGCCGTATTCGTCTTCCAAGGCTTTCCAGAGTTCTTTAGCGCTCTTATATTCAAAAAATATATCATACAAGGATTCAGATAATGCGCTTAGAATTCTATGAAAACAGTGAAAGTCTATCTCTTTAGGGGTTTTTGGTTTCGAGGAGGTGGACACTCCTATGTCAGACTCAGTTTCATCAGAATCATTTGTGATGGGTGTGGACCCATCAATGGCAGAAATAAGTCCTAAGGTAGTGAGCCAAAATTTTATTTGACTCTGCCATCTTTTAAAGTAAGAACCATCAAACTTAGCAGGTTTTGCAGTGGAGGATTCCTCCTTACCAGTCATGATTGCAGTCTAAAAAATATAAATTTATTTAATAACAATGTCTAAGATAATAGTTTAGGTGGTCTTTGCTAATCAATCTTAAAATATTTAGTTTTTCAAGTGTTGATCAACTCAGGTTAGTTGTAGGGGCCGGTTCCCAGCTAGCGGTGGTCCGAAGACTCTTAAATACCGTGTCGCTTAGGGTTATTTACACCCGGTTGACAGAAGGACCCTTTCGGCTTGTGCCCGAGTTTGTCTCTACTTTGAAACTTTAGATTTGAAGATTATATTTGCAATTTCCTTTTTACTAACTATTTTCTTTTGGTCCAAAATTGCTTTCAAAATACTAAGTGATTAAAAATTGCAATTGACAAAATTATCAAATGTACTAACAATATTTAAAACACTTTAAGCAAATTTGCAATTTGACAATAGATAGAGAAAAAAAATAGTTTTCCTTACACAGTAACTATTAGAATATGAAGTGGATATCAATTCTTTACACAGTAACCAAATTGACAAATAGATATGAATATTTCCTTACACAGTAATAAAATTGCAATTGATCAAAAAATTAAACTATCAATTCTTTAGAATATGAAGCAACTATTAGTTAATAGTAAGTAACTATCAATTGTTTAGAATAAATCAATTATAACAAATAGTGAGAAGCAAATTGTATTAGTTATCAATTAGAAGCAAATAGTGAGGAGGTAATAGTGAAAATCAATTCTAAGAAATCAATTGTAATTAAAATTCTAAGCAAACAGTAACTATTAGTAAATCAAATTGTATTAACTATTACTTCTTTAGAACACAGTAAGCAAATATTAACTATTTGTTCTTTTAGAACACAGTAAGCAAATTGTATTAACTAGTTGTTGTTGTTCTTTTAGAACACAGTAAGTATTGAAATAAATAGATCAACAGTAAGTATTTAAATTCTAACAAACAATAAACTCTTAGAATGTTAGAATTTTGTTGTCTTTCCTTATTGAAAAATTTTAGAATACAAAAAATAAAATTAGATGTTACCGGCCTCTGGGGAAGTCGTGCACGAAGCACTGCCCTAGGAGTTTATTCGGGATCTGTGTGCAGACGTTCCCGAAGCTCCTAGTGGTAAAACCCCCGCACTACCGGTATCTCGTTGCCGCACACGACTTGGAGAGAACGACTAGGACTTAGCTCTGCCCAGAGCTTGGAGACGATGAACAGAATTTGACAGCAAAGGTTTGGAGGAAAGAAAAATTTCTGATCCGATTTACAAAGAACACAGACGAATATATAATACAGTTGTGTAACGGTCAGAATTAATTTACGATTAATTCAGCCGTTACACAGGAGAATTAAACGAATGAATCTGGACATAAAAAATTGTAACGTTCAAAACAATTGTAACGTTCAGAAATTAATTCCAACGTTAAGAAAAAAATAAATGAAAGAAAGAAGAGGAGCAAAAAGAATTTTAGGGTCCCAGCCCGAACCCGAAGAGAAAATCGGATCGGCATTCGGCGCCCGCAGATGTGGGCGCGTACCCGCACCCGTTACGCGCGCCGATCCGAACCGAACTGAACCGAGCCGAGCCGGGCCGGGCGGCGGCGGCGCGCGCGTGTGGCCCAAGGGGTTCCCCACACAACAACTTAATAGATCAAAGAAGAGAAAGTAATATATGTACACAAGAGGGCTTTGGTGCATCCGATGTGGGACTAAAGAAAGAAAGAGAAATTTGAGTTTTTGAAGAAAAGCAAAACCAACACGTACCTCTCCCAGCCTCGACAACCCGTTCTTGTCGACACTAGAGTAACATTGTGTATGCATGATTAAGCAAGACTTTACTCAAATTAATGATCATTATTCATCTGGTGTAAGTAGGGTGATAATCATGCTGGTCCGTTATGCGTGCATCTGCATGCATGTCGATACAACTTATGATTGCGCATGGACGGAGAAGGGACCGATGCCGTGGTCAGAAGTGGCACTGATGTACGACGATTCAGAATTCAAAGATTAAATGAGTGTACCAACATTGACATATCTAAAATAGAACAAATATGTACATTGTGCCATCATTAATACAAAATAGTTGTTGTGCAGTGGTTATTACTACTTGGCCCTGTAGAAGTATAAAAAATTCGAGTCCATGCGCCAGAAGATATGCCCTCAAAGCTTGCCTTAGTCATGCTGTAGAGAAGCTATGCGGCCAAGGAACTCGTCTAGATCCCCAAAGCAAGTCTGCAAGTGCATCCATGCGGCCAGGCTACAAGTCGCATACATACAAGATCTATGCGTCAAGCTATTTATGCGTCAAGCTCTCCACGAGGACCAGACTCCATGTGTCCCATGCGTCTCTGGCCACATGCGTCCCAGACTCCATACGTCCCAGATTCCATGTGTCCTATGCGGCCTCGACTCTATGCGTCCTCGTCCACTTGAAGGCAGAGTATCCATCAGATCAAGGCCAGACGAGAGCACGTATGCAGCAACGACCCTATGCGACAATCAGTTTGAAAGATCATGTCGTTACAACCGAAAAGATATTCACACAATTAGTTCTGACTACATGTCCAGTTGACTAAGTCACATACACAACGGGTTAAGAACAACTCCGAGGTTTTATCAATTGCATATCCCAACCGAGACTACGTGACAGCCCACCCGTGATATGCGTCAACAGTTGCAACCATCAGCATGATGGCTATAAATAGGAGGAACTTGGACGTTCCCAAAAGCCCCTTTTTTTAGAGTTCGCGGACGAGAGCACACATGCGGCCTCGAATCTATGCGTACTCGTCCTCATGAAGCCAAAGTGTCCATCAGACCAAGGGCTAACGAGAGAACACATGCAGCCTCGACTTTATACATCCTCGTCCTCGTGAAGCCAAAGTGTCCATGCATCAAGTCAAGGACGGATGAGAGCACATATGCGGCCTCGACTCTAGGCGTCCTCGTCAACATGCGGCCAGAGTATCCATCCGACCAAGGCCAAACGAGAGCACGTATGCGGCTACAAGACCCATGCGACCTCTCAATCATGCGGCCAGAGTGTCCATCTGATCAAGGCCAAACGAGAGCACGCATGCGGCTTCAAGGCCCATGCGGCCTCGTCAACATGCGGCCAGAGTGTCCATCTGACCAAGGTCAAACGAGAGAATGTATGAGGCTACAAGACCCATGCGGCCTTGTCAACATGCGACAAGAGTGTTCATCCGACCAAGGCCAAACGAGAGCACGTATGCGACTACAAGATCCATGCGGCCTCATCATCATGCGATCAGAATGTCCATCCGACCAAGGCCAGACAAGAGCACGTATGCAGCCATAATGCCGTGCGACCAGAGTGTTCATCCGACCAAGGCCAAACGAGAGTACGTATGCTGAATCTTTTTGTTACAACTGAAGATAATTTCTTGCGCAATCAGTGTTGACTGCGTGTCCAGTTGACCAAGTCACACACGCAACCACCCCGAGATCTCTTCAACAACATATCTCAACCAAGACCACATGACAATCTGCCCATGGCATGCAGCTACAGTTACAATCGCATTATGTTGAAGGAGCCTTATGCGGCAACCAAACAGAGGCATATGCGACACCTATGGTCCATCAATACGATGACTATAAATATTAGCAACTTGAACATTCTAGAGGTCGGCTTTTTCTGCTTCAGAGAGACAAGACCCCCCCCCCCCCGGCCAGTTACATACGTGCACACAAGCTCAGGAGAGAGAAAAAATGAGAGCATCCTCACTTCCTCATCGGACCGTCAACGGAGTAAAGGAGCCGCCATAGCGCTCTTTGTCCATCGTAACCACTCAGATCAAAATATTGTACTTAGAGTTTCTGTCTATGACCTCTTTGTACATTCTTTAGTTTGTTGATTAAATTAAGTTATTTTAGACTTTCGAATTTAATGGCGAACATGTTCGTCACTTGCGTGATCGCAAGTGGCCCGTATGCCACATGGCGGCTCCTGATTGGGTAAATTTTTTGGTGGTGGGACCTGGCCAAAAACAGAAGCAAATGTGTGGGGGTGGGGGCGGAGGGGGGGGCACTTGCGGTCACGCAAGTGACGGGCTAAGAAGGGTTTCTGTATTATGTTATATTTCAATGCTAGAGGTCCTTGTTTAAATTCTTGGTGCATGGCAACAATATTTATATTTAATTTTTTTTACATTATGTATGGATTCTCATTTTGGAAGTTAGTCTCGGACCTTCATTCATGAAGCTAGTGGCCTCTCGTGGGGTCGTCGTTGTTGTTGGTGATGGTGACTCCAGTAATCTAAAGAAATGTGATAAAAGTTGTCCGCGGTTCTGACCCGCAGATTTGGACTACAAGTCACATGACCGAATTCCAATGCTCCTCTTCTATTTGCTTAGATCCACCACTGGATATTTTTGCAAATAGAATGGCAACACGTGACAGATGGACCAAAACTGCGGTTCAAATAATGGTGTCCTTGAAGAAGTAAGAATTCGAGGAGATGATGTTAGTTAGGTTTTTCTTTTCCTTGCAGTTTCTTCATTAATTCAGTTATGGAAGTTGGTGCACGCGTGTGGGAGTCGAATCTAATGAGCTCAAGTGGGGTTCATGGACAGATAGGAGGGAGGATCTTTGCACATGAATCCACCCTTAGCATTTGGGATCCTGAGATCAAAATGTCTGAAGGGAAGATATCTTTGATACGTGTTTGAAAAACAAATTATCTTCCTACCAATTCTTTTCACAACAAACTCTCATCTCCCAAATTTAAATCGATTTTTCAAGAACTTTTTGATTAGTTACCAAATAATTTCTTGGACTAATTTCCATAAAAATAAGCCCAAAAAGGTCATGATAAGCAATTTAGTACTCAATCTAAGTACTATCATATTTTTGAAACTATATATCCCAGATAATTTTTAATGGTAAATAAATACATTGAACTATCAAAAAAAAATTAAAAAGATAAAGATTTTTTTTAATTTATAAATAAGATAATAACTAAGTAAAATTATAAATAAGGTAATGTGTTGCCAATACCATCGGTGATATGAGTGCATGCACTCATGTAATAAACGAGAAAACAGAAATTCGACATTAAAATTTATTTTTGTCACTAAAAGCCATATTTCGTCACTGAAAGTCCAAATTCACCACTAAAAAGCGTCACTAAAAATTTCTTCCTAATTCACGAAAAAATAAAAAATGCATTCATGTCACTAATGCTGTTGGCGAAAAAAATCCGTTACTAAAGGTCTACTTTCATAACTAAAATTCGTTACTAAAAGTCTCATTTCGTCACTGAAAGTCAATTTTCGTAACTAAAATGCGTCACAAAAACTTTTCGTTCCTAAGTCACCCAAATAACGAAATTAAAAAAAAAAGGACATTGCATTCATGTCGCCAATGTGGTTGGCGAAATTAGTGTATGCACTCATGTCGCCAAGACCTTTTGGCGTTACCTTATTGGTAATTTTACATACTTATTATCTTATTTATAATTTAATTAATTTTTGTTATCTTTTAAAAAAAATTCTATTGAACTAAAAAATTACAAAAAAGTGTCACCACCACACCCTATAAGAAATCCCTAATCCTAGCTCCACACCCTATTGTTGCACCTCCCAGTGTCACCACCACACCCTATTAAACAAACTGATGAAGAAATTGTTTTGTATATCTTGCAATGATTTGTTTGTACAAGCTAGATGTTTACATAAAATTGAAACAAAGCTATTTTAGAATGTTGCTATTCTAGGTATATTACAATTGTACACAAAGTAATTACTGATTGATTGCTTGATGATATGTCTTGAATGATTTCTTTCCTTTAACACTCCCTCTCAAGTTGGAGTGTGAATGTCAATGACACATAACTTGCTAAGATGTGTATGAAATGATGGTGCTCACGATGGCTTTGTGAACAAATCTGTTATCCGGTTTTCAGTTTACACATAGGCTGTCGTGACTCCTACTCTTTGTATCCTCTTACAAATTGTATAACAATCTAGTACAATGAGCTTTGTCCGCTTGTGATAAACCAGATTTGCAGTAATGTGTAAGGCTGCTCGGTTGTCGCAAAACAAACTTGCTGGCTCAGGGTGTGGTACTCGTAAATAGTTCAATAAGTATCTCAACCAAGTAAGCTCGCAAGCGGCTGCAGCCATGGAGCGATATTCTGCTGATGATCTTGAAACCGTTGTCTGCTTTTTACTCTTCCATGACATAAGTGACTTGCCAAGAAAGGTACAATAACCTGTTATAGACCGGCGTATAATCGGGCATCTTGCCCAATAGACATCACAATATCTGATCAAGTTAAGTGGACTGTTCGAAGAAAATAATAAGCCTTGCCCTGAAGCTGCCTTTAAATATCGGAGGAGTCAATGGGTGGTCTTGAGGTGGTGCAACTTGGGTTCCTGCATGAATTGACTGAGTGTGTTCACAGAGTATGTGATTTTCGGTCGGCTGATTATGAGATAGATCAATTTCCCAACTAGCCATTGATATTGAATAGGATCCTTGAGGGCTTCACTCCCTGTTTCTGTTAGCACCAAATCATGCTCCATAGAAACTTTTGCTAGTTTTGCTCCAGGTAACACGGATTCCTTTAATATATCTAATGTGTACTTCCATTGACAAACTGTAACCGGTTGTTCCATAGAAACTTTAGCTGGTTTTGCTCCATAGAACCTGTTTGGGCCTTCCCATCGTAATGCCTGGCTGGGCTAGTAAGTAACCTTGGGCCCTATTTAGAGGCCTTGCCTATTAAAGGACTGGGACGGTCGTGCAGCTCGGCCACCCTCTGAGTCGGCCGTGTCAACACTTGGGTAAAAACTGTCTCAAAATAAAAGATTAAAATTGAGTCATTTTTGTTACTGCCGAAGGTTACACAGATCGTATAAAGTACGTGAAAGCCGAAATATTACAAACTAACTCTAGAAATCAGAACACTAGCAACAAGAAGTTGCTGAAAAAAAACACTATAAAAACTCTTGCAAATGTTGTTTCTACAAGGAGAAATCAAACCAAGAAAACTACGAAGAAGAAATAATTTCTGAAAAATAGATCTCGATGGATTGATGAAGATCACCATTGATCAAAGCAAGATTCTACAATTTATGTCGATCTGCTCCCAGGAATCAGTAAGTTCGTAGAACTTTTTGAACGCTCCTTATTATACTCGTTGTGGATCTTAAACTGGATGAATAGGCGGATGGACTGCGCTTCGTGAATCTCTCTGGCTGCTGCTAACTCTCCTCTCATAGCATTATATTTTATATCTCCTCTGAAAAGGAAGAGAGGAGAATATATATATATATATATATATATATATATATATATATATATATATATATATATATATATAAAAGGGAGGCCCAAGCCAAACCCTAATAAGCCGTCATCCAGCGAAAATAATTTCCACGAATAAGAGACGGTTACTAACCATTATCTCGAAATCCCAAAAGATAAGGATTGCTTAGAACAGAAAATCCGCTCAAGCAGCCATGCAGCGCAATTTCTTGCTAGTACCATTCATGCGAAAATCTGACCGCCAACACCCTTCGTGCAAAAATCTGACCCGCACGACAGTTTCCGCAAAAAGCAGCTACTGCGAGGAAACGTTCAATACGTACGTGTGAAGTGCAAAATGTGCCATCAAAGTCCAACTTTTTGCCTTTCGTCCGAGACCTAGATCCTAAATAAAACCCAAAGAAATGATTAACAAAATATATAAATATTATGAGGTCTTGATCATTGTCCTCTAGTAAAACACTCCACCAACTACGTATACTACTACTACTCGTGTACACAAATCAACAAAAGAATAATCTTATATTGAATAAATACTTGAAATTGTCATATGAAACTATTGTTTAGAGCTCAATATCAAAAATTCCAACAATTTTCTCAATCATTAACAACATTTTGCTGTCTTAATTCCCTTTGAATTAGCTGTGCAGTGTAAATGATTAATGATCATAGTGTCTTCGACGTTGTATTCTTCATGGCGATTGGCGAACTAACGATAATATAGATTATGAGTATTATGATGTTTAGTATCATTTCAGCTGTATATTTTTTTACAAAATATATGAAATTTATTATTAATAAGTAAAAAAGAATTCTTGTTATTAACTTGACCACATGGAAGCATGATTAACAGTGCCACAAGAGTTTGATAGTTGTCCCACATGCCCGCTAATCATAAACCCCGTGCACCAACCGACCATTCTTACAATATAATTATATTCTATTATATCATTGTAGAAATTTATATGATCTAAACATGGAAATGGGAAACTGAAAAGAGGAGAAAATTACACTATAATTATGCTCTTCTTATTTATAATAAATAAATGATACAAATAGGAAAAAATAAATAATATACCGAAGACATTATCCTAGTGGTAATGTGGCGAGCCGCCTTAGAGTAGACCAAGATTCGAATCCTCCATTCGCCGGTTGGGTGGCTCTTAACGTCACGGGTGGAACCTAGGTATATATTAAAAAAAAAGACTTTTGACTATATCAATAAAATTGACTAAATTTTTGGCTAAATTTATGAGTACTAAGAGCATCTACAACAAATTTTACAAGAAGATGCAAATGGAATAACTATCCTTTTGGTGTCCCAGATCACAAAATCAAGCCTCAAAAGCAGGATGCAGATGGAGATGCAAAAATGATGATTCTGACGCAGTGTGACATCTGAGTAGACTTACCTTCGTGTCTAGCAATGGCCAATTCTATCCGTGATGACGATAACTGGACCATCGTTGCTTAGTGAGACCGGTGACGCAAAAACTTCGTCGTATGTTCTGATGAGTGGTCCGCATGAAGGTTGCTTGACCTCAAGCGAAAAATTTTCGAATCCACTGAACAGTGAGTCCAAAACAAGAGGAGGAGAGAACGAATCTCAGATGTCAAAAGAAGAATTTTACTTATTAAAAAGTTGTGTCCAAATGAATACAGAAAATACCTATTTATCGAATTTCTATTACAAATCTTAATCCTAATCAAACACTATACAAAAAATAGAGTCTACCGTAATAAAAAATAGAGTCAAAATCTTAACAATTCTATCAAAACAAAAGAGAGAAACTTTAAAACGAAAATCCTAAAACGGTGCAGATTATAAGCTACATCATATTAACTTTCTTGGATGTAAAATTGGATCTAGAGGAAATAGAAATTCAGAAAATGCGAATCAAGATGCAATTGCGTATATGTTATTTTGGTGTCCTAAATCACAAAAATAACAATTTACTTTCTTGGACTAATTTAAAAAAGTTCGAAAAATATTTACCCATTTGATTACTTTGGATTGAGGAATGTAGCTTTATTGAAAAATAAAATAAGTTATCACAGTACTATAACAGTAATCAAATGAGTGTTTTGATTACTTGAATTACTTGGATTGGAGATGCATCCTGAAATATATACCAGAATTTGTTTTGACCAAATTATTCCAACTTACTATAATTATCATCAATGATAGTCATCATTATAATAACCTATATTATATTGTTATATTGTAGGGAAAAATATATCACACCAAACATATTTTAAAATGAATAATGATATTCATCTCTCCAAAATGTTTCTCCAAATCGTTCATCTTTATATGACAGCTGACGTGACGATTGATGTGGCAGCTTTGCCTTTTTGTCTAGCTGGTATGAAACTATAGAGTGTATTTAGGCTATCTAGCTTAGGGTTGTTCAAGATTAACATATAAATTTTGATTAACAAACTGAATCCAGTAATGATCAGTTCAATATGAGTATGGTTTTTAAATAATTATACGATTCTGTTACAATTTATGGTTTTGTCTCAGGTTTTTGTTTTTATTTTTATTTTTCCGCAAAGCCACCATAGTTTATACATCCATCAACCCAACTTGATATTTTGATAAAAACGCATTCTTATGTCAAAACTCAGAACCCAAAATAATATGGGTAGAATTTCAGACCCAAATACTTTAGGGTCGGGTCGGATCCATAGTATTTTATTTATTCTTAATAAACATATACATTAATTAAATTATTAGGTAGTATTCAACTTTTATTAAGAGCTAAGTTGATAAATATTTAATATAGTTAGTGTCAAATGTCCTATGTATGAAATACTGACGCTGCGCGTCTGTTGTCTTTTCTATTTTCTAGAGGTTTTTTTGGTTCCTATTTGCTTTAATGTTTTTTATATAAAATGTAACAACTAAATGATGGTTTGGTTGAAATTGATGGGATTATAATTTGAAGTTTTGAATTCACTTAAATTTTAAGTTAACCCTATTTTCAGTAACCCTATTTTAAGCTTGGACATGTACTCCTTCAACCTCTGAACATTATTAGCTTGGAGACCCTCCAAAGAGCGAGCGGTTCTTTCTTTCCACTGAAATACCGACAGTTGGTGCCCATTTCTTGGGGGATGCCAGCCATCTTCAAGAGTAAATCCTCTACCAGCCCTCGTCTTCATATTATACTTGAGAATTTGGCACTGCATCAGAGGACGTACGTAGTGGTCCTGAAGTAGGCCTAGGAAAGATTTTCACAGCTTTCTTTTGTCGAGCAATTCTCCTCCTCGATTTTCGGGCAGGTTGGTTTTGACATGGTCTTGCCAGTGCTTCTTAAAGTGTCCATTGGGAATGACATTGTTATGCTTTACCATGGACCTCAGAAAACCCTAGTTTTTTTTTTCTGATGGTGGACCGAATGAATCCAACGCTCAACCCTCATAGAGCAGGCGGCAGGCCATTGGCTACAGAAGTTTCGTATCGTAAGTATAAAGTTTTCAATATCCGAGATAATGTCATTGTGTATTTTTGGAAAGAGTACTGCTATTTTGACCGTACCTAAGGAGGGACCATGCTGGCCCGCGTCCACGTGGCAGTCAACTAGACATTGACTTCCCTCGGCATGATGGATCCTGTAAAAGCATGAAAAATATGCATCCATGTGTCCAGCAAACCATGCGTCCCAGAATAAAGCTTAGAAGATCAGAACGGACAGCAGAATCATCCTGCGGCCCAACAAGACGACATACATGCGTCCCATTTTGGCTGAAGCAGCTGTGGCCACAGATATACCTGATGTGGCGTCCTGACAATGGGATTGTCTCTGACACAGGATCATGACAAAAGGAATTTTCTGAATGCCTCAAAAGACGAGAACACACTAAACGACAGAAGTCTCACATCGGCACAGAACATTACTCTCAATGGGGTGCAGCGCCACGTGTATAGCACAACAAGGGTCTCATGCGTCCCAGACTCCATGCGCCTCATGCATCTCTGGCCACATGCGTCCCATACTCCATGAAGACAAAATCTTGCTGTTACGACATGAGTGATTCTCTCCAGCCAAGTGCGAGCCACGTGTCAAGCTGACAAAGTTACGCCCACAAAGGACGAGAACCGTCCAGATCTTCAGCAACGAAAAATCTCAACAAACGCCCACGTGGCAGCTTGACCTGCTCACGGTTGCAGTTGCACCCTGTTAAAAATGCACACGTGGCACCCTCCGGCATCCATGCAGCCCAACATATGTGCGCCCGAGGAACTATATATACCCGGGTGGCATGTCCAAAGACGGAGGAAGAGAGGAGGATACAGAGAGCAAAGGGGCAAAAGGGAGAGAACATGCAGAGCCAAGCCAAGGGAGAACACAAGCTTCTTCACCCTGCGTCGGATCGTCAACGGAGTAAAGGAGACGCCATAGCACTCTTTATCCATCGTCACACCCCAGAATCAAAAATTTGTACTTTGATTGTCTGTCGAGGACCTCTTTGTACTTTCTTTAGTTTGTTATTGAAGCAATCAATTTTAATGACGAACAAGGTGGCGACTCTGCTGGGGACGTCTTTCTCCTCTGATGAGAAAGTTGTGAAGCAATCCGACGCATCCAAGCTCGGATCAACTCGAAGAATGCTGGCAGTCCGCTTCGACCAGTAGGCTTTTGAGGAGATGCTATCTGAGGGAGGCGCTAGTCCTTCTCTAAGTCTAACAAAGCCTAAGAAGACCTGCAGGACGTGGGTTGCAAAGGCCGCTGTGCCTCACCCAACTGCGGAGCACGCGATTCCCGTCTCTCTCTCTCTCTCTCTCTACCGTAGGGACCACACATCATGCGTCCACTGCTTATGCGGCAGCCCACAAGAAGGGTGCTCAGCAGCAGAAGACCTACATGACGTGGATAGCAAAGGCCGCTGCGCCTCACCCAACTGTGGAGCATGCGCTCCCTGTCTCTCTCTCTGATACTGAAGACGCACAACATGCATCCACTCTGGCTGTCCCCGCTCATGCGGCCTCCTTGCCTGAAAAGGAGAATGCTCAGCACCCAAACTCTAGCAGAGAAAAATAATACGATGCCAAGAGTTTCGGGGTTGATGCACAGCCCATGCGGCCACAACGAAGGATGCAGAGAAGAAAACAGTATACGGCTTCCAGCTCAGCCGCAGGCGTCTCTGACACCCCCAAAAGCTCTGTCTTTGACAGAATCTCGTCCGACAGTGCTCCAATGCGCCACTTCGAGGAAAATCAAAACTTGGACTATTCGGACTATGCGTCTGCGCGTGCTAAGTCGAAGAAATCTAGGGTAGTGCGAGCTCGTCAAGCTCAAGCAACTGTCCATTTGGCTGACCGCCAGCGGGCACCGCTAACTGTTATGCGGGCCCTTGATGGAAAGTTATACAAGACCGCCCCGTGCGTCTAGCCCGCAGCGGCAAATGGGCAGGGTCCGTCTCAAAAGTCTTCCACTGACGATCTGGGATAAGTTCTTGTACGAAGCCTAGATCAGGAAACAAAAGCAATACCTACATACTCATGGGCTCGGTCTACCCGGCTCATAACATTGGTGTAAAGGTAGATCAGCCCTCGCTTGATTTGTGCAACGTGATCAACCACAAGTGCAAAGCGAGGGAAGCAACCACGACATGTGAGGTGTCCCCTCCAGGATACCCTTGTGCCAACATCATCATCAACTGCTGTTGTGCTAAAGCAGCAGTATCAACAAACAGGCAATCGGTATTCCAACGACTGCATCCAAAGGCACCTAGCCAGCAACAACCTAAAAATTAGGTGCAAACACCAGAGAAGGAGGAACTACCATTCGTCTCAAGTTACTCTACTCAGAAGGACCCTTCCACCGTGCGAGGAAGGAAGCCAACCACCTCCAGTCCGTCACTCTCAACCAATGCATCGAGAAGGCGACTACCAGGAGGACCAGCAGCGGGACCTGCGGAAGGTGTTTTCCAAGGTACCCGTTTGAAGGAAAAGCTATTAGCAACTGGGGGTAGTTCTTCCTCGGGACCCCTGGGGGTTGCACAAGCTGGGGGTAGTGATCTCCCGGACCTATACAACAACCCGGCATTCCGAGAATGCGGGGATTCCCTAGGAACATACTCCCATGTCCCTAGGGGTGGCCACCCTCGTCAAGATGACGTATCCTCCTACCATGGGGGCAGTATTCTCTCCGAATCTGAGGAGGAGGCGACGCTACCTGATGACTACTCCCAGCAAGAATCTGAGACGGAAAGTGTGACGTCCACTGCCACATCCATCTCTCTCCATGTGAGGATTGTATAAATGGTAGGGGACGATCACGAAGGTCCCAGCGACCGACAATGACTCGAGGCTCTTGAGGCCATGATGCAGACGGTGAGTTCATCAATGCAAGCCCTGACTCAGGCAATGCTGAAAATTAAGGCAAATATGGCTTCCCAACCAACAAGGGCTTCTGGACAAGCAAGCATGGACCATGGGACCAACGCGGACTCCGACGTAACCGCTCTGCCCATTGGCGAAACTACCCTCTGCCTGGCTCATCTGCCCTTTCCTCCGGAGATGAAGCCAGAAAAGCAATGAGGGAAGTCAAGGAACTCCGGCCTCGCCTAGATTCTATGGGCAGCCGGGGCTCACTGCACGAGCTCGGGATACAATAACCATATCTCCGTAAATAGAGGGATGTGTCGTACCCTCCCAATTACAATCCCTTCAACTTGAACCCATTCGATGGGAAGACTTTTCCCCGTCTGTAGTGCCCCATTTTTTCTATTCGGGGAGTGTGACTAAGAAATACTTGGTATCGTTGACCGGGACAGATTGAATCAAGATCCTTTCCTCGTTATGGACTGGTTTCTTCGGAATTAAGTCCCACATTCAGCGGATCGTGTCTCGAGGAAGGATCCGACGGCAGAGTCGCGAGGGACCTTTTTGTTGCATTGGTTTCTCTGCCCGTTTTTGATGCCACTTGGTTGCTTTCTTGCTGGTTTTGTGGCTTGTGTTTTCTTGAACGGTTTCGATGAATTTTATTTTCTTTGTTCCTTGAACTTCGCATTTTGTATCAAAATCTGGGAGACCAAGGTAGGAGATATTGATCATCTGTTGGTGCGTGCTGGTGATCATATAGGCGACGCGCGAGCGGAGTTTTGAAGATCTTTCCTTTCTCTTCTTCGATTCTCAAACTAGTGAGTGGCCTTACCTTTGATTAGCTTCATTCTTCCAAGTTTTCATTCTTAACAATCTGTCTCATTTGTGCATTTCGATCAACGATACCATATGAATAATAATAAGTGAGGTAAGATAAGAAGTAAACTTGAAACATTGATGCTTGTCACACAAAAATCACCATACGATCATATTGTTGCGTGATTGTCCACTATGTATTTATCTACTTGATGTTGCTAGTAGCTAGAATTTATTCATCTATAATTGTGAAATGTGTGGTGCATAACTTGAAATATGAAAGTTTGGGCAGGTGAGCTATACTATGGAATGCTTCTGAACTCTAATACTTCATGCTTGTTGCCGTAAATCTGGGAGACCGAACGGTGGCATGTTCATGTCAGTTATTTTATATCTATTGTATGCACTAACTTGTACTAAGACAAAATATAAAGTCCATATAATAACTTGCATGCTTCATACCAACAATGTGTTAATTTGGTTAGTTGGGTTAGCTCGCCCTCACCAGTACTTTTCAAAGTACTGGCCCTCATTGCAGCAGGTTTCCCGAGCCAAGGTGACATGGCGAGGAGCTGAAGCTTCTTTTTCCAACTAGTCCAGGACTCGGCGCACTCCGTTCGTGTATTTTGGAACTTGTACAAAATATCTGGAGCTCGTACACACATCTTATGCAGCTCTGAAAACGTCTGAATGTGTCTATTATATTTTGAAGTTCTAGTAAAAGATGTATTGTATGGAACAACTATCTCATTTTGCGTCCATCTTGTAAGTCCGTGCGGAACTCCTTACTTTTGAGTCAAGAGTTTGTAACAAAGATGTACATTATCAATAAAGAGAATTTTTCTTCGTGTCAGTTTGAAATATTTAGCTTTCGAACTCTGTTGTTGTGTTTATATATATTTATATATCATTATGATTAGGCCTTGTGCGGGCACGCCTTAAGCTCGCACGACATCACGCCCAAGGGACGGTTAGCGATTCTACGGAATCCGGGTGTGACACCGTCAATACATGAGCTATTTTGAGACTGCAACAGGGCACCTACCTCGCAGTGACGCACTCCTCACCAAGCTCTTTGTGGGGACATTGTTCGGGATAGCATTCGAGTAGTTTTGTAGCCTACAAGATAACTGTATCTCGTCGTTTGACGACCTCAAGATTCTTTTTTCTTAAAAGATTCTATGATGGAGGAAGCGACATGATGATATCCTCCCTGATGGATGTTACCCAAGGGGAAAGAGAACTCGCCCAAAATTATATCGAATGCTTCCTACAAGTAGCACTAAGGTTGCCCCCATGTGTAGAAGCATAAAAAATATGCAGCCATGAGACCGACGTCAATGCGTCCCCAAATAAAACTCAACAGATGATGGACCGTATAGACACTATGCGGCCCAGAAAGGAATACCCCATGCGGTCCAAACAAGCATCCTGACAACTGGCCGCAGGGCAACCTGACATGACATCCTGACAACAAAGATGGCGCCTGACAAAGAATCTTGACAAAAATGATTTTCCCGATTGCCTCGAAGGACGAGAACACACTAAGAGGAGGAAGTCCCACGGATAGTACAGAGCCACGTGGACAATACGATAAAAAGATCCCATGCGGCTCTGGCCTGTGTGTCCTAGACTCCATGCGGTCCATGTGTCTCTAGCCCATGAGTCCCCAAATCCATGCGTCCCATGCGACTCTGGCCCATGCGAGCTTGTCCGCTATGCATTTATGCTTGTCACACAAAAATCACCATACGATCATATTGTTGCGTTCTTGTCCGCTATGCATTTATCTACTTGATGTTGCAATTGTAGCTAAAGTTTATTTATCTATAATTGTGAAATATGTGGTGCATAACTTAAAATATGAAAATTTGGGCAGGTGAGCTATACTATGGAATGCTTCTGAACTCTAATACTTCATGCTTGTTGCCTTGAAATATTTGGTTTGATAATTTAGTTTGAGATGATGCATGGTCACGGACAACTTATGCACAAGGTGTAGGGTTCCTGTAAACGGTCGCTGGGGCACCAAAACCGATTTGTCCTAGGTGGAACGTTAGTATAGTCGTGCTAATGGCCTAGCACGGGTGAGTTCGAGACTTGCAACGGAGCTATCTACTCGTGATTGCAAGGCTTACCATCTACCTTAACTATAACTCGTCCTGTATGGCTATGCCAGTGATCCCATACATGTGTATATTCAACTGTACAAGCTAACTATGTCTTTGTGGCAGGGAAGGTCATGGTAAGTTATGTACAGGATGTTCAGACGGGCAGGTAAAAGTTACCGAACGGTGGCATGTTCATGTCAGTTATTTTATGTCTATTGTATGCCCTAACTTGTACTAAGACAAAATATAAAGTCCATATAATAACTTGCATGCTTCACACCAATAATGCGTAAATTTGGTTAGTTGGGTTAGCTCGCCCTCACCAGTACTTTTCAAAGTACTGACCCTCATTGCAGCAGATTTCCCGAGCCAAGGCGACACGGTGAGGATCTGAAGCTTCTTTTTCCAACTAGTCCAGGACTCAGCGCACTCCGTTCGTGTATTTTGGAACTTGTACAAAATATCCGGAGTTCGTACACACATCTTATGAAGCTCCAAAAAAGGCAATAGCTTCGTCCGAAGGTGTCTATTATATTTTGAAGTTCTAGTAAATGATGTATTGTATGGAACGACTATCTCATTTTGCGTCCATCTTGTAAGCTCGTGCGACACTCCTTACTTTTGAGTCAAGAGTTTGTAGCAAAGATGTACATTATCAATAAAGAGAACTTTTTTTGTGTCAATTTAAAATACCTATACTCTTCATCGGCGTTGTTTTTTGACTGGAAGACCTAGAGCTAACTATCCTCACTAATGCTCGCTTTTAGAGAAAAAAAGAGTGTCCGCCCCTGCTTAAAAACAGGGTGGCGATGAATCGATGGAAAGATAGTCAGCTATAGGCGAGCAGAGTGAGGCGACCGAAGAACAAAAAAATGCTGCAACTTATGAGTGGTGAGATCCGTTCTAGTCCCTAGCGCATACCCAAGTGGATGTGGTATTGACTACCAAGGAAAAGAATTGGTTAGACCACGCATGTGACCCATCCTTTCGAATGATACACATGTTATGAAATATCCGGGCCGGATCCTGGGTCCAACAGCTGGATCGATTACGAGTCATCTCCTAGCCTTATACGAGATAAAATAAACTGAAAGGGATAAACCCAACTCCTCGACCAGAAAGCCCGTGCTGCATTCAGAAACTCTATCCCGAGAATGATCTGGAAGTCGTCTAAGTGCACCGCCATTTGTTTAGCTTCCGAACTATGCTGTTGTGTTTATATATTTATATATCATTATGACTAGGCCTTGTGCGGGCGCGCCTTACGCTCGCACGACATCACGCCTGGGGAACGGCTAGCGATTCTACGAAATCGGGGCGTGACACCGTCAATACATGAGCTATTTTGAGACTGAACATGGCACCTACCTCGCAGTGACGCACTCCTCACCAAGCTCTTTATGGGGACATTGTTCGGGATAGCATTCGAGTGATTTTGTAGCCTACAAGATAACTGTATCTCGTCGTTTGATGACCTCAAGAGTCTTTTTCTCAAAAGATTCTATGACGGAGGAAGCGACATGACGATATCCTCCCTGATGGATGTTACCCAAGGGGAAAGTGAACTCGTCCAAAATTATATCGAACGTTTCCTACAAGCAGCACTAAGGTTGCCCCCAGGTGTAGAAGCATGAAACATATGCAGCCATGCGACCGACGTCCATGCGCCCCCAAATAAAACTCAACAGATGATGGACCGACCGCATAGAAACTATACGGCCCAGAAAAGGGACACCCAAGTGGTCTAAACAAGCATCCTGACAACTGGCCGCAGGGTGATATGACATGACGTCCTGACAACAAAGATGGCGCCTGACACAGAATCCTGACAAAAAAGATTTTTCTGATTGCCTCGAAGGACGAGAACACACTAAGAGGAGGAAGCCCCAAGGATAGTGCAGAGCCACGTGGACAATACGATAAAAAGATCCCATGCGGCTCTGGCCTATGTGTCCTAGACTCTATGCGGTCCATGCGTCTCTAGCCCATGCGTCCCCAACTCCATGCGTCCCATGCGACTCTGGCCCATGCGTTCTAGACTCCATGCGGTCCATGTGTCTCTGGCCCCGTCTGTTCCAGACTCCATGCGTTCCGTACATCTTTGGCCATATGTGTTCCAAATTTTACGTCGACCAAGTCTTGTTGTTACAACTGAGTGGTCCTCTCCAACCAAATAGCGGCCACGTGTCCATTTGACCAAGTCGCGCCTACAACAGTTGAGAACCGCCCAGATACTTAGCGAACAACAAAATCCCAACAAATGTTCACGTAGCAGTGGAGCCCGGATTCCCGTGCATAGCTGTAGCACCCTTTCGTTGAGAGGGGACACGTGGCAAACCCCGCCATCCATTCGGCCCAAAATCCATGCTGCCACAAATATGACTATAAATAGTAGGGTACCAGACCCGGACAAGTCGCTGGCTATCTGCGAATCAACACTCAAAGGAGAGAGAAGAGCTGTTGCATCATATCGTCTACGGAGTAAAGAGAGTTACCATACTCCTATCCCTCCATTGTCACTCCCTAGAAAATAAATTTGTACTTAGATTGTCTTCTAGGACTCTTCTTTATACTATCTTAGTTTGTTAATCAAATCCAGTTCTTCCAGTTCTTGTTTTGATTTAAATGGCAAACACGGTGGCGACTCTGCTAGGAATAATCTTTCTCCTTGGTTGAGAAGTCGGTGATGCAGTCCGATACGGCCAAGTTTGGCTCGACATAAAAGATGCTAGTGGTCCACTTCGACCAGCAAGTGTTCGAGGACATGCTCTCCGGGGGCAGCGCGGGTCCTTCTCCAAGGTAAGCAAAGCCCAAGAAGACCCGCAGGACGTGGGTAACAAAGTCCTCTGCGCGTCACCCAACTACGGAGCATGCGCTCCTCGTCTCTCTCCCAGCCGCAGGGACTGTACATCATGCGGCCACTGTCTATGCGGCAGCCTCTTCCAACCAAAAGGGTGGTCCCCACTCGAAGATCCGCAGAACGTGGGTGGCCAAGGCCGCTGCACCACACCCAGCTACGAAGCAGATGCTTCCAGCCTCTCACTTTGTTGCCAATGACGGTCGTCGGATGAACACACATAACGTCCATATCTATGCGGCATCCCGGGCTGACGTAGAGATTGTTCGGCACCCAAACACTATCAGAGGAAAATATTATGAAGCCAGATGTCCTGGCGCTGAGGCAGCTTCTATGCGGCCAAGGAGGAGGCCGCATAAGACTTCCTATGCGGCATTAACTCACAACCGCAGACAGCAGGCCGCATGCGCCCCAATAGCAACAGAACATCTATTTTCGACCGTATCTCATGCGGCACAGATCCTATGTGACCAATGAGAATGGTGAAAACCCAAAGCTGGACCCTTCATACTACGTGCCTCCGGTAGCTAAGCTGAAGAAGTCCAGGACAGTGTGAGCCCGTCAAGCTCAAGTAGCTGCTCATACGACCGACCGCCAATATGCATCGCTAGTTATTACGCGAGCCTCTGACGGACAGTAGTACAAGACTGAACCATGTGTCCAGCCCACAGGGAACAATGGATAGGGCCAGTCTCAAAAGTCTCCACCAGTACCTTTGGACAAGTTCGTGTACGAACCCTAGGCCATGGAGCAAATACAGCACCTGCGCATCCGTGTGCACGGGATACCCGGACTCACAAAGAGGATACGAAGGTAAAACACCCTTCGCATAATTTGTGTGACGTGATTACTCACAAGCGCAAAGCAAGGGAAACAACTATGGTGTGCGACGTGCCCTCTCCGAGGCACAGCTACGCCAACATCATTAGCAACTACTTCTGTAATAAAGCAACAGTACTCACAGACAAGCAGTCAGCCTTCCAACGACTGCACCCGAAAGTACCTACCCGACAATAACCCGGAGATCAGGTGCAAGTATCAGAAGAGGAGGAGTTGCCCTTCTTCTCATGCTATTTAACTGGAAAGCTTCCCGCCACCAAGGTAAGAAAGAAGTCAAATACCTCCAGTCTGGCGCTCTCTACCACTACATCCCTAAGGCGATTACCCGGAGGGCTGACGATGACATTCGCAGAAGGCGTCTTCCAAGGCGCCAACTCAAGGAAGAAGCTGTCAGTCTCTGGGGGTAGTTCTTTCTCAGAACCCCTGTGGGTGACCCAAGCCAGGTAGTGTCCCCCTGGACGTACGCGATAACCCAATATTCCGAGGAGACAACGATTCTCAAGGAACGGACTCTGAGATCCCGGAGGGTAGCTACTCCCACCAAGATGACATAATCTTCTACGCGGGAGGGGGGGGAGTATCCCCTATGAATCCAAGGAAGACACAACGGCTCCTGCCCTCCTTGAAGACTACTCACTACAAGGGTATGAAACAGGGAGCACGACATCCACTGCCCCCTCTATTTCTCCCCGTGTGAGGACGGTATACATGGTTGAAGACGACCATGAAGGTCCCAGCGACCAGTAGCGCCTCGAGATGCTCGAATCTATGATGCATACAATGAGTGCATCGATGCAAGCTTTGACCCAGACAATGCTAAAAATTAAGGCAAACATGGCCTCCCACCCGGCAAGGGCCTCTAGGCAAGCAAACCTGGACACCGAGACCAACGGGGATTCAAATATGACCGCTCCACCCGCGGGCGGTGATCCTCTTCTACCTGGCTCGGCGGCGCCTTCGGCAGGAGGTGAAGCTAAGAAAGCAAGGAGGGAGGTCCAAGAACTTCGGGCTCGCCTAGACTCCATGAGCAACCGGGAATCACTCTGTGAACTCGGGGTGCGACAACCATAACCGATAGAGTATATGGATGTACCATATCCGCCCAAGTACTAGCCCTTCAATATTAACATGTTTGATGGAAAGTCCTTCCCTCGTCGCTTCATGAGCTACTTCGAGATCACCACGGGATATTTACCCCGCAGCGACGCTATCCTTACCAGGCTCTTCGTCGGGTCATTGGAAGGGGTAGCTTTGGATTAGTTCTATGGTCTCGAAGATAGCTGTATCTCATCATTTGATGACCTCAATCATCTGTTCCTTAACAGATTCTATAAGACAGGAAATGATATGACGATGTCTTTTCTGATGGACGTCGCCCAGGGTGAGAAGGAACTGACGCGAAACTACATCGAGCGGTTCCGACAGGCCTCGCTAAGGTTACCTCATGGCAATCCTGAGGCCACACTAATGGAGATGTGCCTGAAGAACATGCTTCCGACAGTCAGCCTCTGGATGGACGAGAGCCAGTTCAAAGACTGGATAACGTTCATTGTAAGTGTTGTCAACCCCGAGAAGTAGCTCAAGGACGTTCGGCACTTGGGGATCCATATCCCTACTGCTGAGAAAAAGAGCAAGTGTCCCAGCAACAACAATAATAGTGACGGCAATATCAGCACGGAAAGGAAAAATAGGCTATGGTCGCTACCTTGACTAAGAAGCATGAACAAAAGCCGGCAGAGCCTCCAAAACGAAATAAGATTTACTCTTTTGAAGATGATAATGTCAAACCCATCTTCGACATGCTGATACAGGGAGGCAAAATTCGGCTCCCCGACGTCAGACGTCAGACTGAGGTGGCGGAGATTGCTAAACCAAAGTATTGTCACTTCCACCGCTACGTCCATTACCTGACGCAGGAGTGATATACCCTGAAGCGGTACATCCAACGTCTGTTAGACACCAAGACTCTTTTCCTGGACTTCGATGACGTGACGGTCGCCGCCAACATAGTGTCCCTCCAATTTGGCAACTTTCCATCGACGAAAGCCCAAGACGGAGTAGTCCCAGTCCCTAAGGCGTCTATGGAAGTTGTCAACCTTCCACCAGCTCGAGACCAGGCGGTCGGGCTAATATCTCTTACCACACCACGCGGGAAGTTCATGTAGGTCCATCCCGATCTCATGCCAGACTTAACGCAGCTGGCGGCATCCTCCATTGCCAAGTCCAAAGACAGAAAATCTAAGACCTGTTACATAGTTTCCTCCTCGGCTGAAGAGTTGGCAGTAGGTGCAACAAGGCAGACGCAATATACCAACCGATGCACGGCGATACGCCCCCTGTTGTCGTGCCTACCACCACTGGACCCGGGCCATCTCAGCCCCCACCGGTAGACAAGTCCAAACATAAGAATACGCGCTTCGACAAACCGTTGTGCAGGGATGCACCACAATGGCTGAAAATATCCTATAATTTTGATATCTTAGCACAATTAGCTTACACTTCGGCAAAATTGTCACTATTTGAGCTTTTACGGCTCTCTAAAGATACTCGGGCTGCCCTAATTGAGGCACTGCAGAATACTGATGTCTACCTGGCGCAAGTCAAGCCGCCAACCGAAGATCCTGCTGCTTGTTCATGTTGCAACAACGCCATTTATGCGATAACCAATATCACCTTCTTGCAATATGACATGCTGCTCAAGAACGATAGGCACAATCGGCCTCTGTACTACATAGGATATATTGACGATATCAAGGTGGACCGAATGCATATTGACCCAGGATAGTCGATCAACATCATCCCGAGAAGTTTGCTTCAGACCTTAGGGATCCCGATGCATCGTCTGGCGGCCACCAATACCGCCATCAGTAGCTTCAACAAGGGAAGGAGCTACCCTCTGGCTAAAATTTGCCTAAAATGTCAGATCGACGACTTAAAAACAGAAGTTACCTGCTACATCATAGATGTAGATACGTCCTACAATATCTTGTTGGGGCATCCGCGAATACATAAACACAGGATCGTGCCATCCACCCTTCACCAGTGCCTAAAATATGTAGACGAACACGATTTCGTCAAAACGGAGTTCGATGAAGTTGATCCGTTTAAGGGTATCGAGATTTACTACTCTGACTCGATCTTATACAAGAAAGTCTACCAAGATGAAGATGGCAACGAGGCCGACGATAAAGCCAAGGACACAACAGCACCCGAGAAGCCTATGAGAATCTGTCTCAAGGCTCGCACTCCCGATGCGGCCGCACCCCTCATAGTCAAATTGTACGAAAAGGCTCCTGAATCTTCAGTACCTTCGGCGTTGCCAGAACCAATGGTTGTCCGCCTTAGCAGGCCGAATCGACCACCAAAAGGAGATTCTGCCCTATCTACGCCTTTCGAACCTATGATCGTTCGCCTTCACAGGTCGAGTCGACCACCAAAGGAAGACCCGACAGTGGCTGCAACTTTTGGACTACGCAGAAAACTACCAAAGCCTTCGCTTACGCTGGGGGTAGCCGAGGAGAAGGATGAGATGGAGGAATATATATCCGCTAATGTCAACACCCCTTCCCCTGATGATGTAATCCCGACGGAAGAGATACCTTTTTTCCTCAATAAATGACTATCTTTCAACTATTCGGAGCATATGTATATAAGTACACTATACTCCCTGAAGTACGGTTTGGGCCTTCATCTGCACACACAAGTGACCACTACCTGCACCGTGCATCGGCTTCACTCTAATCAGGATTCTTATCTCTTAGTCCCACCCAGGAAGAAGGAAGATAATATCATCATCTTCGGCAGAGTGGAATGTCCCAGGTCCTTCATCCCAAAAGAAGTAGAACCAGAATCGGAGGTAGGAAGAATAATCTCTACCGGTACAGCTCACAAGACCTATATCTTATCCAAAAGATGGAATAAAACCTGGAGGTCACTAAAGGATTAAACTACGACAAAGGCCGAAGGTAACCTTTACGACTTTTCTCCCCCGCGGGCAAGTCCGAGGATTACTATCATAAGACTAAGCATGACTTATGATATGTAACGACTCATACAACCCCCGAGGGCTCAGATAAAGAAGACGAAGAGCGCTCGAACTCTTCATAATCGTCAGCCTGTGACTTTGATGTCAGCATCAAAAATATACTCAGACAAATACTATCCTCCAACATGGTGTCTGCCGACCTTGAGGAAGACAACGAGGATCCACCCGAGCTCTTTGAGATGGAACCTTGGGCCCAACACCTGGGTTCACAATAGGAGATGTGATTTGAGCAGCGAGAACCTCCTACCGAGGACGAAGTTGTTCAAGTCGATGTAGGTGACAAGACCTCCCCGAAGCCTATTTTTATCAGCAAAAGTCTGCCCGGCGAAGACCGAAAATTTCTATTACAACTCGTCAGGGAATACATCGATGTCTTTGCCTAGAGTTACGAAGATATGCCAGGACTGGACCCCAAAATCGTGGTCCACAAACTCAATATTCGGCCAGACGCCAAACTAGTCAAGCAACAGCAACAAAGGTTTCGGTCAGACGTGATGGATTCCATCGAAGCTGAAGTCAACAAGATGATAGCTAGTGACTTCATCCGCGAGGAACAACACCCCGACTGGGTACCAACATCGTGCATGTCGTTAAGAAGAATGGAAAGATCCGAGTCTGCATCGACTTTCGTAATCTAAACACGGCATGTCCCAAAGACAAATTCCCTCTTCCAATCACCGACGTAATGATCGACAACACTTGTGGCTTTGAGCGCATGTCCTTCATGGATGGCTTCTCAGGCTACAACCAAACCAAGATGTTTCCTGACGATGAGAAACATACGTTATTCTGGACCCTGATAGGCGTATACTATTATACGGTCATGCCTTTCGGTCTGAAGAATGCATGTGCTACATATCAGTGAGCTATGAACACCATTTTTTGTGAACATCTTTACAAGATGTTGGAATGCTACTTCGATGACATCACCATCAAGAGTCACTCCAAGGATGATCACCTCCAAGATCTGAGGATCGTGTTCGACTTAATGCGCGCACACCGCCTCAAGATGAACCCTACCAAGTCCTTCCTGGGAGTCTCCAGCGACAAATTCCTGGATTTTGTCATCACTTCCCGGGGTATTCACATAGACCCCGACAAGACCAAGGCCATTCTGGAGATGCACCCACCAAGGACCCTCCGGAAACTCCGCGACCTCCAAGGAAGGTTGGTATACATTAGGAGATTCATATCAAACATCTCTAGACATTACCGGTCGTTCACACAGCTCATGAAGAAAGGTATCCCCTTTGTTTGGAATGAAGAGTGCCAACGAGCATTCGACAACATCAAAAAATATCTATCAAACCCTCCTATGCTGGTGGCCCGGGTCATGAGAAAGCCATTCCTGCTCTATGTACGCTTAATGGATCACTCTCTCAGTATCATGTTAGCCCAGAATAGTGATTCAGGTCACGAGCAGGCCATTTACAATCTCAGCCGGATGATGGTCAGCCCAGAGCATAGATATACCGCCGTCGAGAAAGAGTGCCTTGTGCTTGTATTCGCCATCCAGAAAACTCGACACTAAGTGACTGGACAGACCATTCACGTAATCTCACGAGTCAACCCCCTCAGGGTCCTCATGACCAAACCTAGGACACTCAGCTCCCGCTTGGCTACTTGGACAATACTTTTATCTCCATATGATATGGTATATGTCCCACAGAAGGCCGTTAAGGGTCTGACATTAGCCAACTTTCTGGCAGTCCACTCGGGGTCAGAAACCTCAAAGCTCTATGAAGAGATTCCAGACGAAGTGGCAGACGCTAATGTCACTTCACACGAAATAATTTGGCGAATGTTCTTTGACGGCGCTTCAAGAGCAGCGTCCAAAGGCAACATCTTCGCTGAGGTCGGGATAATATTGTTCTCCACATACGGCCTCGTCATCAATCGCACATGATCTCTCATGGAGCCATGCTCTAATAATGTGGCAGAGTACAACGCCCTGATCATCAGACTCCAGCTCGCCAAACAAGTCAGAGTAGAGTACTTGAAAGCCTATGATGATTCTCAGTTTATCTTCAATCAAGTCCGTGGAGTATGAGTATATGAAGTTCAAAACGAAAACTTGATCCCCTACCACCAAGCTGCACTTAGAATCATCACAACCTTCGAGATGTTCTTTATTGAGCATGTCCCTCGATTACAAAATATTGAGGCAGACGCTTTAGGCGGGCTCGCTGCTTCCTTGGCAGTCCCAGACAACACCCATCAACTAATTACGGTAATCGGTCAAGAGCTGGTATGTCCAAAAAGCAATATATGCTTATGCCTCAGCTATGCAGCAGAGGTCAATATCGATACTCAAGATTGGAGGCTTCTATTCATCGACTACGCAGTCTATGAAATTCTTCCTGAAAACCTAAAGGAAGCTACTTCAATCAGAAGACGTTCCCTCCGTTTCTATTACGACACGGAGACCAAAATGTTATATCGTCGGTCCTACGATGGCCTTCTGCTCCAATGCTTGTCGAACACAGAGGCAAAACAAGCCCCCGCGAAGCTCACGACGGCGTATGTGGGGTGCATCAACCCTGTCCAAAGATACAGGATCGTCTTCGGAGAATGGGCTACTATTGGTCGACGATGATAGCAGATGCTGTCAATTACGCAAAAGAGTGCCAAGCATGCGAAATCCACGCGGACTTCATCCACCAGCCATATGAGTTTTTACACCCAACGGTAGCATCTTGACCGTTTAAGGCATGGAAAATGGACATCATGTCACTACCACATTTTAGGAAAAAGGATATTTTAGTAATTTCCTATTTAAATAAATATTGTGCATGGTAAATAATTTTTGTTGTATTATTTAATTTTTTTTGGATGTTATTTAATTATTTTGGACTTATTTTAGTAGACCCAACTATTTTAGTTTGGACCCATGGACCAACATGAATTAAATAGTTAGACTTGGCCCATTTAGAAAGCCCATGGTTAAGGAGATAGATTAAATTAATTAAATGATTAGACTAGAAGCTTCATTCCTTAATTATTTCTTCATGAGAGGCCCCAAGGGGTACATTGGACATTTTACAATTGCTTGGGGAAGGGGACATGGCCGGCCTATATTAGGAGGGGGGAATTTCTCTCTCCTCTCATTCTCATTTCTAATCTAGATCTAGAATTTCCCACTCCCAAATTCCCTCCATTCCCATTCCAATTCCCCACCAAATTCATTTCAAATTCTTCCCAATTCACCATTAGAAAGTTGAGAAGCAAGGATCTAGAAGGAGGAAGCAAGGATCTACAAAGAGGAGCAAGGATCTACAATTTGGAAGCAAGTTCATCTCAATTGGAGGTTTCATTGGGAATCCATCTCCCACTAGGTATAATTCAGTTTTTTCCATTAAAATAGCTTCTAAATCTGAGATTTAATCATGTAAAATCAACCCATATGTATGTACTACCCATAGGACTTTGTTTTATGTTCGTAGGAGACCCATAGAGAAAGTTATGGTGCTTTTTGTGTCAATTTTGTTGGAATTCTGAATTTATATTTTGTTGTGTGTCAATTGATCCTATAGATCAATTGGGCATTTGCTTATGTGTTTGGGGCTTGTGTCGTGTCCATATTTGGGTACATGTGGTTCGTATCCCAACTATTTGGTGATACGTGTCATTTTGGGGGTTTTCCCTCCGACACGGGGCTTTGTACATGTCGTATTTTGACACGGACACATAGATCTACTTTTGACACTTTGATTTGTTCATAAATATTATTTGTGACATGTTTGTGTCCTTCAGGGTGCAATTGGTTGTGTGTTGGACTCGTGTCACATGCGTATCCTAGATCTAGTGGGATACGGTGTGATACTCTCTAATTTGGTGTGTTTATGTGTAGATCTAATTATTTATGCTTTAAATTCTTCATTTATAATTAGTAAATATATATAGATATTATATATTATTTTAGTGTATTTATTATGGTATTTATTGTAGTATAGATCTATAGATATTTCTATGTGTTCTAAAGTGGTGTATAAATATATGTATGTAGCTTTCTTGCATACAATTATATATGTTACTACTTGTTAATAAAATAAATTATACATAAATATTTTATAAAATATATTTATGTGTTTAAATGTGTAATTATATTATTTATAATTATTATATATTTAATTGTTAATTTAATGAATGTATTTTTATGTGTGCTTCTAGCCATGTAAAATACGTACATATGTGCATGTGTTTGGTATTTTAATTTTGTAAGTTTATATGTATGTATATATAAGTATATAGTTATTAAATTGTTTATATATATATATATATATGCATTTTGATTTATATATGTATATATATAGGTGTTTTGTGAGGTATAATACTAATAATAATATATTATTTTATTTGTATAAATATTGGTTTGTATATACATTATTTAGAGTGTGTATAATATTGTATTATTAGTATACTTTGTGTGGGTATCAATTAGGATCTAATTTTGATTCCTAAATTGTTGTATTTTATTTCTATATTATTTATATAGATTTCTTGTGAGGTTGACCTTGGTTTGACCATGTTTGACTTTAGTTGACTTTAGAGTTGACCATAGTTGACTTTTGACTTAGAAATTATTTATTGACCTAGAAGTTGACTAGTTTGACTTGTTCTCTTTCCGGAACCTTGTATTAATGTGGTATTCTATATCTAGGTCTTCGAGGTACCGAGTCAGACATCTGTGAGACTGTTCTTTGGACTTCAGGCGAGTACATTCTCTGATAGTTTCTCATTTATGATATCCTCTATGTTCGTTGTATCTAGTGTAGATATACATGTTTCTCTTGACACTATGGTTACACGGATTGGTATATCCGGATCTCGTCATGAGATGTTATTCCTTGGTATATGGTGTATATGGTGCAAGTATTGTTTCATTGGTTATCTTGTACATGTACAGACACCGATTTTTGGGAGGAGTCGCTCTCTTCTTGGGGAATCTAGTGCCATAGCATACCGTGGTTGGATCTATTATACCAGTTGGGGGTGGAGAGTATTAGTATAGATATGTGTTCAAATCCCTATTGAATAAAGTATTGGTAAGCGAATAGTGTTGATCATGCACCGCACGTATGATTAGCCAGGCCGCATTGTATCTTGTCCAAGCCGATCACATGTTAAGCTAGTACTCACACACTTAGTCATTAGTATTATTATTTTATTGGCATATTATTCATTATTGTATTTCTTTTCAGTATTTCCTTATTTGTCTATATATCTCTTGTATCTATTTTGTGCATCTTGTTTATCCACAGCTATTTACTGTTACATAGTTTTTATCATGGATTAGAACTGCTGTTAGAGATGTACTCTGCTCCTTTCCTGACTGGATATATTTTTCCAGATGACACTGAGGAGTACCCTAACTATTATGGACCCCAGGATATTATGGATTTAGATTCGGAGACCCTGGCTCAAGAGGGACTTATCCCAACTGAGACAGTTGACCCTGGAGTGTAGCTTTGTAGTATGATAGTATTCTTTTGTACTGGATTTGTCTCCAGCTTATTTTGTTACTCTTCAGACTCATTGATGTATTATTTTAAACTCATGAGTTGTATGATGACTATTCTATTCTTATCTGATTCGTGCTCATTCTATCTTAGTTCTGTGATTGAGTATTCTATCATTATTGGTGGTTCATTACTTTAGATAGACTATCTAGACAGCGTTCTACCGCCGATTCTGCGGCGTAGGCTGGGCGTTGTTTCCGACTAGTATCCTTACACTGGGTATGGGTCGTGACACATTTTTGGTGGTGGCCCATGCAGGTCTAGCTTCACAAGTATGTGATGTCGTGGTAGTACGATAACTTAGTTGTACTACTGCGAGCCTGCGATAGGATATCGGATATAGGATATAGGCTGAGATACTCAATCACATCTAGGAAAATTCTTTTGATTCAACTATTCTCCTTTGACATTGATACTTGAACCCTTAAACTGTCCTTTCCTTGATGTCTTACATCTTGTGCCATATTGATTCTTTCTTTCGCTTTGTCTCAGGATGCCGCCTAAGACTCGATCACAGCAGGGGAGAGCAGCTTCTGAGAGGTCTGCGACATCCCGAGGGCCTGCACCAGTCACTTCTCCAGTGATTGGAGTGTCAGCTGCTTTCGGAGGTCCACCACCTACTCAGAGGACTGTGCCAGCTGTATCTGAGGGGCTTCCACCTCCACCTCCTGTGCCAGCAGAGGCGTCACAGATGTTTATACTGTTTTGTGAGATGCTCGAGGCATAAAGGGCTCAGTCAGAGGCACATCAGAGGCAGACCGACGTCCTATGGCAGGGCATCGAGAGTGCTCATCAGCTTGCTCGTGCTGTAGTTGAGAGAGGAGTTTCGATCCAGCAGCAGGTTGTTTCTCAAGTTGCTCAGCTTCGGCCAGGCAACATTCAGGACTTCAAGAAACTGGAGCCTAGGATTTTCAAAGGGACGGAGGGCATCGTCTATGCTGATGATTGGCTCAAGGACATTGAGCGTCTTATGAGGGTGTCCCATCTTTCTGAAGATCTGAAGGTTGAGGCGGTAGGACTTCAACTGTTCGACGTCGCTCGCACTTGGTTCAGGAATGAGCCAGTACTGGTTGACATAGGACAATCTTGGGAGGTATTCAAGGACCTTTTCAAGAAGAAGTTTTTCGCTCGGATAGACAGGCTTGACTTGGGGAGATAATTTGAGAGTCTCATTCAGGGGAGCATGTCTGTGGAGGAATACGCTGCGAAGTTCGGTAGGTTGAGCCGATTTGCAGAGTACTTAGTGAGGGAGCCGGAGGTTTGAGCTATTCGTTTTCGAGAGGGTCTAAACTGGGAAGTGAAGATTCTCATTCCATCTTTTTATGAGACATACTCGGAGATACTTGCGGAGGCACGCAAGGTTGAGCGGGATCTGGGTTTGAAGACCAAGAGAGACCGTGATTCTTTTCTGGGGGCCAACGGCAGTGCAATATCTGCCAAACGTCCTCATTTCCAGTCCAGACCTTTCCAGCAGCCACAGCAGAACCAGACTCTAGCTAAAGCGCCTTTTCACCAGGCACCTCAGCAGCAGAGACAGTTACAGCAAGCTCCATGCAACTTCTGCAAGAAGTCCGGCCACATCTGGGAAGTTTGCAGTAGGAGGTTAGGAGTTTGTTTGTATTGTGGTACTGAAGGGCATCAATCGAGGGAGTGTCCTCGTCGTGCAGTTCAGGGAGCAGCTTCAGCTCCGAGGACACAGACGAGACCACCTGCAGCACAGCCGAGGGGACCGCTTCCGACACAGCAGCAGTGTTTTGTCCAGCATCAACAGCAGGAAGGTGCTCGACAGGGACGAGCGTTTGCTATGACCGTCGAAGAGGAGGAACCCACAGGAGATGTCATCGCAGGTTCTATTCTTCTTGATTCCATTCCAGCTTTAGCTTTGTTTTATAGTGGTGCTTCCCATAGTTTTGTATCTGTTTCTTTTGCTCTGAAGCATGGTTTGGTAGCTGAGTCTTTGCTTAGGACTTGCAAGATCATGACCGGGGGAGGCATTATCCTGGTTAATGATATTTGCAAGGATCGGAGAGTTACTCTGGGAGGCCGGGAGTTGAGTGCGTGTCTACTTGTAATGCCACTTCCGAGCTACGATATTGTACTTGGGATGGATTGGTTGAGTAGGCACCGTGCTAGCATAGACTGTAGAGGAGGTAGAGTTTTGTTTGGTTCGCCAGGAGAGCCAAAGTTCAAGTTTGCTAGAGGAGCTGCGGAGCAGGGAGAAGGCATTATTTATGGAGCTATGGTGGAAGACAAGGAGTTGCCACATCCGTTGATAGCAGAATTCTTGGATGTGTTTCCTGAGGAATTGCCAGGATTGCCGCCAGATCGAGATGTTAAATTTTCTATAGATTTGGTGCCTGGTGCAGAACCAATTTTGCAGCATGTCTATAGAGTAAACAACAGCGAGCTGGTCGAGTTGAAGAAGCAGGTGGACGAATTGCAGGATAAGGGATTTATCAGATCGAGTTCTTCACCATGGGGAGCCCCGGTATTGTTTGTACCGAAGAAGGATGGATCGGTGCATATGTGCATTGATTACAGGGCTTTGAATAATCTCACTATCAAGAATAAGTATCCTTTGCCACGGATTGATGATCTGTTTGATCAGTTAAGTGGTGCGAAGGTATTTTCTAAGATAGATTTGAGATCAGGCTACCATCAAGTGAAGGTGAAGCCGGAGGACATACCGAAGACTGCTTTTAGAACTCGGTATGGTCAGTTTGAGTTTATGGTGATGCCGTTTGGTTTGACTAATGCACCGGCGGTATTTATGAACTTGATGAACAAGGTGTTCCACCAGTACCTTGACAAGTTCGTGGTGGTGTTCATCGACGACATACTCATATACTCGAGGACACCGGAGGAGCATGAGGAGCATTTGAGGATTGTGTTGGATGTGCTGAGGAAGGAGAAGCTTTATGGGAAGTTGTCCAAATATGAGTTTTTCTTGGACAAGGTAGAATTCTTGGGGCATGTTGTGACTGGTGATGGTATTTCAGTGGATCCGAAGAAGATTTCAGCAGTGGAATCTTGGAAGACTTCGAGTTCGGTAGCAGAGATCAGGAGTTTCTTGGGATTGGCAGGCTACTACAGAAAGTTTGTGCAAGATTTTTCAAGGATTGCCGAGCCGATGACCAGACTCACAAGGAAGGATGTGGAGTTTGTTTGGACGGAGGATTGCCAGGTTGCTTTTGAGGAGTTGAAGAAGAGGTTGACGTCTGCTCCTATTTTAACGTTGCCATCAGGGTCAGGAGGTTTCACTATTTATAGTGATACATCGGAAAAGGGTTTAGGTTGTGTTCTTCAGCAGCATGGGAAAGTGATTGTCTATGCATCTAGGCAATTGCGTCCTCATGAAAAGAACTATCTTACCCATGATTTAGAGTTGGCAATTGTCATATTCGCCCTGAAGTTGTGGAAATATTATTTATACGGAGAGTGTGTGGAGATCTTAACAGACCACAAAAGCTTAAAGTACGTTTTTACGCAGAAGGAGTTGAACATGAGGCAGCGTCTGTGGTTGGAACTGATGAAGGATTTTGATATCTCTTTGCAATATCATCCTGGGAAAGCCAATGTAGTTGTCGATGCTTTGAGCAGGTATCCGGTAGCTATGTTCTTAACGCAGGATCGATATTTGTTGGAGGACTTGGAGAGCTTGGGCATTAAGGTGATTGTTTCTGGGTGTGCTATGCAGATGTGGGGATTGCAGATACACTCAGATTTGATGGACAGGATCAAGGCAGCACAGTATGATGATGTATCTTTGAGGAGTATCAGAGCTCAAGTGAGAGCAGGATTGGAGGATGATTTCACTATTTCAGAGGATGGATCTTTGAGGCATGGAGTTAGATTGTGTGTGCCTAGTGGGGAGTTACGTGAGAAGGTGTTGCAGAAAGTGCATCGCTCTCAGTATTCCATACATCCAGGTGCTAACAAGATGTATCGGGATATGCGAGAGAGTGTGTGGTGGTATGGCATGAAGAGGAAAGTGGCACAGTTTGTATCCAGATGCTTAGTGTGCCAGCAGGTGAAAGCCGAGAGGCAGAGGCCAGGAGGGTTACTTCATCCATTACCCATTCCAGAGTGGAAGTGGGAACACATTACTATGGATTTTGTGTCCGGACTTCCACGATCTCCAGGAGGGAAAGACGCGATTTGGGTCATTGTTGATAGGTTGACCAAGTCGGCCCACTTTTTGCCTTTCAAGGTGGGTTTGTCTACGGAGAAGCTGGCAGAGATGTATGTGAGGCAGATCGTTAGGATACATGGAGTTTCTATCAGCATAGTCTCAGATCGGGATAGTCGTTTCACTTTTCATTTCTGGAGGAGTTTGCAGGAGAGTTTGGGCATTCAGCTCAAGTTCAGTACTGCATATCATCCCCAGACAGATGGGCAGTCAGAGAGGACTATCCAGACTCTCGAGGATATGTTGCGCACTTGTGTACTAGATTTCGGGGGTTCTTGGGAGGACCATCTCTATTTGGTAGAGTTTGCTTACAACAACAGTTACCAGGCCAGTATAGAGATGTCACCTTTTGAAGCTCTATATGGTCGGAGGTATCGTACTCCTTTGTCTTGGGATGATGTTGGAGAGAGAGTTTTGCTTGGGCCAGAGATGGTTGTGGATGCAGCGGAGAAGGTTCAGTTGATCAGAGACAGACTTCGAGTGGCGCAGGACAGACATCGACATTGGGCCGATAGCCATCGAAGACCTTTGGAGTTTGAGGTATAGTTTAGATTTTGTTTGTGCTTGTTCTTGTTTGTTATAGATTAAGTTCTTAAGATGGTATTTTGTTCTAGGTGGGTGGTTTGGTGTTTCTGAAGATTTCTCCGACACGAGGCACGATTCGCTTCGGTGGAGGCGGAAAGCTTAGTCCGTGATTCATCGGACCTTTCACTATTCTAGAGAGGGTCGGTGTAGTTGCTTATAGACTAGACTTGCCACCTGCATTGGAGGGAGTGCACAACGTGTTTCATGTGTCGCAGTTGAGACGATACGTGGCAGATCCTAGTCATGTATTGGATCACTCAGAGATAGAGGTGGGCCCTACTCTTAGCTATCCAGAGCAGCCAGTTGAGATTCTGGATCGGAGAGAGAAGGTGCTGAGGAACCAGACTATTCCTTTGGTACGCGTCGTATGGAGGCATCACTCTCCGGGGGAGTCTACCTGGGAGAGAGAGGATGACATGCGAGAGCGTTATCCATATTTGTTTGTACCTTGAGGTATGTTAATTCTCTAGCTATGTTCTGTTCATTGTTATGTTCTGTTCATTAGTTAATTGTGATTCTTTAGTTCTGTTCTGTAATTTTTTGGGGGTAGTTTTCATCTTTAAATTTCGAGGACAAAATTATTTTAAGGAGGGTAGACTTGTCACTACCACATTTTAGGAAAAAGGGTATTTTAGTAATTTCCTATTTAAATAAATATTGTGCATGGTAAATAATTTTTGTTGTATTATTTAATTATTGTTGGATGTTATTTAATTATTTTGGACTTATTTTAGTAGACCCAACTATTTTAGTTTGGACCCATGGACCAACATGAATTAAATAGTTAGACTTGGCCCATTTAGAAAGCCCATGGTTAAGGAGATGGATTAAATTAATTAAATGATTAGACTAGAAGCTTCCTTCCTTAATTATTTCTTCATGAGAGGCCCCAAGGGGTACATTGGACATTTTACAATTGCTTGGGGAAGGGGGCATGGCCGGCCTATATTAGGAGGGGGAAATTTCTCTCTCCTCTCATTCTCATTTCCAATCTAGATCTAGAATTTTCCACTCCCAAATTCCCTCCATTTCCATTCCAATTCTCTACCAAATTCATTCCAAATTCTTCCCAATTCACCATTAGAAAGTTGAGAAGCAAGGATCTAGAAGGAGGAAGCAAGAATCTACAAAGAGGAGCAATGATCTACAATTTGGAAGCAAGTTCATCTCAATTGGAGGTTTCATTGGGAATCCATCTCCCAATAGGTATAATTCAGTTTTTTCCATTAAAATAGCTTCTAAATCTGAGATTTAATCATGTAAAATCAACTCATATGTATGTACTACCCATAGGACTTTGTTTTATGTTCATAGGAGACCCATGGAGAAAGTTATGGTGCTTTTTGTGTCAATTTTGTTGGAATTCCAAATTTACATTTTGTTGTGTGTCAATTGATCCTATAGATCAATTGGGCATGTGCTTATGTGTTTGGGGCTTGTGTCGTGTCCATATTTGGGTACATGTGGTTCGTATCCCAACTATTTGGTGATACGTGTCATTTTGGGGGTTTTTCCTCCGACACGGGACTTTGTACATGTCGTATTTTGACACGGACACATAGATCTACTTTTGACACTTTGATTTGTTCATAAATATTATTTGTGACATATTTGTGTCCTTCGGGGTGCAATTGGTTGTGTGTTGGACTCGTGTCACATGCGTATCCTAGATCTAGTGGGATACGGTGTGATACTCTCCAATTTGGTGTGTTTATGTGTAGATCTAATTATTTATGCTTTAAATTCTTCATTTATAATTAGTAAATATATATAGATATTATATATTATTTTAGTGTATTTATTATGGTATTTATTGTAGTAAAGATCTATAGATATTTTTATGTGTTCTAAAGTGGTGTATAAATATATGTATGTAGCTTTCTTGCATACAATTATATATGTTACTACTTGTTAATAAAATAAATTATACATAAATATTTTATAAAATATATTTATGTGTTTAAATGTGTAATTATATTATTTATAATTATTATATATTTAATTATTAATTTAATGAATGTATTTTTATGTGTGCTTCTAGCCATGTAAAATACGTACATATGTGCATGTGTTTGGTATTTTAATTTTGTAAGTTTATATGTATGTATATATAAGTATATAGTTATTAAATTGTTTTTATATATATATATAGGTGTTTTGTGAGGTATAATACTAATAATAATATATTATTTTATTTTTATAAATATTGGTTTGTATATACATTATTTAGAGTGTGTATAATATTGTATTATTAGTATACTTTGTGTGGGTATCAATTGGGATCTAATTTTGATTCCTAAATTGTTGTATTTTATTTTTATATTATTTATATAGATTTCTTGTGAGGTTGACCTTGGTTTGACCATGTTTGACTTTAGTTGACTTTAGAGTTGACCATAGTTGACTTTTGACTTAGAAATTATTTATTGACCTAGAAGTTGACTAGTTTGACTTGTTCTCTTTCCGGGACCTTGTATTAATGTGGTATTCTATATCTAGGTCTTCGAGGTACCGAGTCAGACATCTGTGAGACTGTTCTTTGGACTTCAGGCGAGTACATTCTCTGATAGTTTCTCATTTATGATATCCTCTATGTTCGTTGTATCTAGTGTAGATATACATGTTTCTCTTGACACTATGGTTACACGAATTGGTATATCCGGATCTCGCCATGAGATGTTATTCCTTGGTATATGGTGTATATGGTGCAAGTATTGTTTCATTGGTTATCTTGTACATGTACAGACACCGATTTTCGGGAGGAGTCGCTCTCTTCTTGGGGAATCTAGTGCCATAGCATACCGTTGTTGGATCTATTATACCAGTTGGGGGTGGGGAGTATTAGTATAGATATATGATCAAATCCCTATTGAATAAAGTATTGGTAAGCGAATAGTGTTGATCATGCACCGCACGTATGATTAGCCAGGCCGCATTGTATCTTGCCCAAGCCGATCACATGTTAAGCTAGTACTCACACACTTAGTCATTAGTATTATTATTTCATTGGCATATTATTCATTATTGTATTTCTTTCCAGTATTTCCTTATTTGTCTATATATCTCTTGTATCTATTTTGTGCATCTTGTTTATCCACAGCTATTTACTGTTACATAGTTTTTATCATGGATTAGAACTGCTGTTAGAGATGTACTCTGCTCCTTTCCTGACTGAATATATTTTTTCAGATGACACTGAGGAGTACCCTACCTATTATGGACCCCAGGATGTTGTGGGTTTAGATTCGGAGACCCTGGCTCAAGAGGGACTTATCCCAACTGAGACAGTTGACCCTGGAGTGTAGCTTTGTAGTATGATAGTATTCTTTTGTACTGGATTTGTCACCAGCTTATTTTGTTACTCTTCAGACTCATTGATGTATTATTTTAAACTCATGAGTTGTATGATGACTATTCTATTCTTATCTGATTCGTGCTCATTCTATCTTAGTTATGTGATTGAGTATTCTATCATTATTGGTGGTTCATTACTTTAGATAGACTATCTAGACAGCGTTCTACAGCCGATTCTGCGGTGTAGGCTGGGCGTTGTTTTTGACTAGTATCCTTACACCGGGTACGGGTCGTGACACATCATCGGGCCAATCAGTTCACCTTCATCAAAAGGACATCGGTTCATCCCGGCGATCACTAAACTTCTCCAAATAGGCGAAAGTCGTTCCGCTCGTTGAAGTTAAAACGACAAACATGATTAATTTCGTCAAGCATCACGTCATATATCGCTTCGGCTTGCCGCGTAGGATCGTCCACGATAATGGTCCATAGTTCGCAAGTCACGCCTTCTATCGATTTTGTGACAAGAACCGAATCCAAAACATAGCCTCCACGGCATACAACCCCGCAGCAAACGATCTAGCGGAAGCGTTCAACAAAACCATCATCAAGCACCTCAAGAAATTTGTGTCTTCCAACAAATACGACTGGAACGAGAAGCTAGGTGAATGTCTCTGGGCCTACCGAACAACAGCCCAGACAGCTATTGGGAACACGCCATTCTCTTTGGTGTACGAAAGTAAGACGGTATTCCCGCTCGAGGTCCAAATTCCATTACTACGAGTATCTCTCTCCAACCAACTAACCACGGATGATAATTACCGCCGATGGTTACAGGAGTTGGAAGCGTTCGACGAGAAATGACTCTTAGCTTAACAATGCATAGAGTTGTATCAAGCGCGTCGCTCTGGAGCCTTCAACAAACGGGTAAAATGGACAACATTTCAAGTGGGTGACATCGTCCTAACAGTAAGAAGACCGATGGTTATGACTCACAAGACAGCCAGCAAATTCCAACCTAAATGGGAGGGCCCGTTCGTTGTGGAAACCATATTTTCCAACGGCGCTTACCGGCTAGCAAAATCCAACGGCGACTTGCTTCTGATGCCTATTAACGACAAGTTCCTCAAAAAGTACTATGTCTAAATTAGATTGGTACTCCTCTATACCAAACTACATCATATCTTTCTGGACGCTGGTTCATGTCCACCTTACCTCTGGGCGGTCGTTCTAATACATTACTCCGGCGGGGTTTTCCATGTCCATATTACCTCTGAAAAAAACTTTTCGGCCATGACCCTCGATCATCACGTCCATATTACCTCTGATATCGATTGTCTTCCAACTTATCACCCATACCCAATCCAGAGTATGCCAGCGGTGATAAGTCCACAAAAACTGCCACGTCCATATTACCTCTGGCAGGGCTTGTCTCAAACCTATTACTTGTACCCCAAAGTTCGCAAAAGGGTAATAGGTCCACTAAAATCCTCCAGTATGATGTCCTTAAAATCCACAAAACCTATCATGTCCATATTACCTCTGATAGGGTTTGTTTTCGAATCTATTACACATACCACAAATGCACAAAAGGGTAATAGGTCCATAAAAATCCCTCAGCTAGATGTCCTTAAAATTTACAAAATCTATCACATCCATATTACTTCTGATATGGTTTATTTCGAATCTATTACTCGCGCCCCAAAGTGTGCAAAAGGGTAATAGGTCCACCAAAATCCCCCAGCGGGATGTCCTTAAAATTCATAAAACCTATCACGTCCATATTACCTCTGATAGGGTTTATTTTGAATCTATTACTCGCATCCCAAAGTACGCAAAAGGGTAATAGGTCCACCAAAATCCTCCAGCGGGATGTCCTTAAAAAGCTACGGTATGGTACTATATTCATATTATCTCTAGTACAATACCCAAAAGTCCACAACATACAAAATTCTAAAAAATGAGAGACTTCATTAATTAATATTCAAGATCACGAGTACATATGATGAAAATCTATTACATTCAAAGGATTTTCATTAGTACTTAAGGTCATGAGTACATATGATGGAAACCTGTTTTAAAGGGTTTTCCATGCAGTCTCCCTGACACAAAACTTTTTCATTAGAAGCGCCCCTCCGTGCTATCGTCGCTACTGACACAAGTCGAGCTTGCAACAAAATTCAATGCTTTATGGCTCACCACTCCACAGTGCAAACCTCAGTATATGAAAACGAATCTATACTGATGGATAGCAAGAAAAGAGTAGGAGCAAACGCTCTACAACCATGTGGAAAGACCGACGACATGAAAGACTGTTAATCAAAATCCTATCATCGATCCCGTAGTCTCCCGGTCGATATCAAACCACATAAAAGGGAGAAAAGCAGCTGATGCGCTGCATGAACAAGGACAGATCAGCGTATGACGCAGGATGTTCATCCTCGTCTCCTGGATTAGTTCTTGCCAAACTGACCGAGTCTCCTGGATCAGTTCTTGGCGAAATGCCGTACAAGGTTGGTTTTATCCCGAACAACGGGTGTTATGATATCCTTTCATGCCCCATCATAGGCAACACGAGCGAAGACAAAACCTGCATAAAGAAGATGCATCAGTCCCTGCAAAGATTATAAAAAGGTATAACCGTCGTATACCGTTGCCAGGCCGCAGCCACGTGCAATTAAGTCTGCACGGACGAGCAAGATGAGACCTCACCCATGCGACCAAGCCACATGCAGGATCTACACGTATAAAATAGATAACTCCTCATCCATGCTGCCTCGCCAAGGCTCGGCACACAGGTCAAACGGGTTCTGTGTACGTGCCATGAATGAGTGCTCACACGACATAGCTCTATGAGAAGGTCTGTACATGTCCAAGGGGAGCCTTCATCTATGGGGTAGAACTATGCTAAGGGTTGGCTTACGTTGGGGAGGACTTCCTGTCCATACAGCAAATCTGTGTACCGGTGGCTCTATGACCTTAGCAGCCCAATACGAGAGACATGATACCCCCTTACCTCAGAGTAGAATCCCTGCATCAGGGGGCCACGGATCAATCATGCTCTCGACCGACTCCTCGACGAGAGAGGCAGCAACATCCAACATCTTCACGAAGGAGGAGGAACTGAAGGCAAAGTTCTCTCTCATCCCAAGTTGCCTACTTATAGGCTACCAGAGATGCGTGAAGAGATCAAGATGATGAACATGGAAGTTATGGCGATGAACCTAATGCCTCAATTTTCGTATGCCACTTTTATCTCCTTGAACTGTCACCTCGAGCCCCGCGTCAGGAAAGGGTGGCTCAGAATCCGAACAAAATCAACTCAAGGGTCGAGGCAAATCTGGCAGTTAATGCATAATTGATAACCTAGCACTGTTCTTCCATGCGCCTCAATGTCCTTGCGGATCGAACATACCCTATCCATGCTTTTTAATCAAAGTATTTCAAACTTATCAATTTAAAAACTTTAAAGGTGGTCTTGTAGAAGCATAAAAAATATGCAGCCATACGACCGACGTCTATGTGCCCCTAAATAAAACTTAACAGATGATGGACCGCATGGACACCATGCGGCCCAGAAAAGGGACAACCATGCGGTCCAAACAAGCATCCTGACAACTGGCGGCAAGTCGACCTGATATGACGTCCTGACAACAAAAGATGGCACCTGACACAGAATTCTGACAAAAAGGATTTTCCTGATTGGGACGAGAACACACTAAGAGGAGGAAGTCCCAAGGATAGTGCAGAGCCACGTGGATAACACGATAAAAAGTTCTCATGCGGCTCTGGCCCATGCGTCCCAGACTCCATTCGGTCCATACGTCTCTGGCCCATGCGTCCCAGACTCCATGTGTCCCATACGACTCTGGCCCATGCGTTCCAGACTCCATGCAGTCTATGCGTCTCTGGCCCTGTGCGTTCTAGACTCCGTGCGTCCCGTACGTCTTTGGCCACATGTGTCCTAGATTTCATGTCGACCAAGTCTTGCTGTTACAACAGAGTGGTCATCTCCAACCAAATAGCGAACACGTGTCCATTTGACCAAGTCAGGCCTACAACAGTTGAGAACCATCCAGATACTAAGCGAACAACAAAATCCTAATAATTGTTCACGTGGCAGCGGAGCCCGAATTCTCTTGCATAGCTTTAGCACCCTTTCGTTGGGTGGGGACACGTGGCAAACCCCGCCATCCATGCGGCCCCAAATCTATGCGGCCACAAATATGACTATAAATAGTAGGGTACAAGACCCGCACAAGTGGTTGGGTATCTGCGAATCAATTCTCAATAGAGAGAGAAGAGCTGTTGCATCGGAGTCCATGGAGTAAAGTGAGTTACTAAACTCCTAACCCTCCATTGTCACCCCCACCAAAAAAAACAAATTTGTACTTAGATTGTCTTCTAGGACTCTTCTTTGTACTCTCTTAGTTTGTTAATCAAATTCAGTTCTTATTTTGATTTAAATGACAAACACCAGGCAATCCCGAGTCGACACTGATGGACATGTGCCACAGAAACTTACTTCCAGCAGCCAGCCTCTGGATGGACGACGGTCAGTTTAAAGACTAGACGACGTTCATCATAAGCGTTATCATCGCTGAGAATAAGATCAAAGATGTCCAGCTCTTGGGAATACATATCCCTATCATTGACGATAGGGAAAAATATCCCAACAACAACAACAGCGGCAACAACAGCTTCGATGGAAAAGGAAAGCAGGCCTTGGTGGCCAACTTAACCAAGAAGTCCGAGCAAAAGCCGGCTGAGGTTCCAAAGCCCAAGGAGACCTACTCCTTCGAAGATGACGACGTCATGCCCATCTTCGATGTACTGATGAAGGGTTGTAAGATTCAGCTCCCCGACGTCAAATGCCCTATTGAGGCAGCCGAAAAGAATAATCCAAAGTACTTCCATTACCATTATCACGTCCATCATGCGACGCAGGACTGCTACACGCTAAAGTAGAACATCCAGCGTCTGCTCGACACCAAGACCCGTATCTTGGATATCGATGACAAGATAGTTGTCGCTAATATGGTATCGCTCCAGTTCGTCAACTTTTCGGCTACAAAAGCCCAGGACGGGGTAATCCAAATTCCCAGGGCAATGATGGAGGTCATCAATCTTTTGCCAGCTCGTGACCAAACGGTCGAGCTGATACCTCTCACTACGCCACGTGGGGAGGTCATATGAGTTTATTCCGATATTGCTCTAGAATTGATGCGACAGACAACATCTTCTGTCACCAAGTCCAAGGGCAAGAAGTCCAAGTCCTGCTACACGGGTTTTCTCCCATCTGAGGAAGCTACAGCAAGAACAACAAGGTCAGGCCTAGCGTACCAACGAGAGTACGACACCTGTTGATATGGTATATTGGGTGTCATATTTAAGTATAGTATAAGCACATGAGAATATCCTGAGGACATATTTGGGATGCCAGAATATGTCACAGGATATTCCATTATGAGATTATTGTCATAATGATTGAGATCATTGTATTAATGACTATAAGGCTATATAATGCCAATGAGACAATCAATAAAATAATCAACTAATTTCAACATGGTATCAGAGCCAAGTTTCCATAAACCCTAGCCGTCACCAAGCTTCCACAAACCCACAGGAGGATTTTCTAGATCTCCTCCACCGAACTCTTCCACGCCCCCCTTCTTCCCTTCTCCGCCCTTCGCAGGCCGCCATTCGCTGTTGCTGTCCCGTCCCGCTACTGCTGCTGCGGCTGCTACGACTGCTGCTGCTGCTGCGACGGTGGCTGTGACATGTGTGTTGCCACCTCCTCCGCGCCAGTATGAGACAACGCCTAATAGGGATGCCTAGATATGAAAAAAAGGGGGACATGTTCGGATCTAGGAGCGAACGACGAGGACGAGCATGAGTCTTGGAGCGAACGTGACATGATTGGATAAACGACGCATCGATGGAGGAGATCATCAAGAAGCTAGATTCTGCAGAGGTGGCGACGTTGATGAAGTTGTTGACGATGTCGGTTGGTGAGAACACGACACGAACGTCGCCGAAGTTGAAGCTTCCCTCCATCGATCTGAAATTAGATGGACCAGCCACCTATCTGAGTTGGTCACGGCGGGTGAGAAGAACCCTTGCAGGAAAAAACATGGAGGGATTCCTGACGGGAGAGGCAATAGAGCCGAACGAGGGCTCGACAGGATGCGATGAGTGGAAGTCCACTCATATGGTGATCTACATCTGGTTTCTCAACTCCTTAGTCCAGTCTATTGCCGCCACAGTAGACGGTATCGAGATGGTGAAAGATGTGTGGAAGAAGTTGAAAAGGACCTATGATGGTGTGGGGAACAACTTACTGGTCTTCCAGATAAAGGGGGAGATTGATGACACCGTACAGGAAGAGAAGACGGTGTAGGAGTATGCCACAGAGTTGGAGCATCTGTGGTTGGATTATGATCACTCCTCAGATCGGGCGAGCTGCGGGGACCCTAAGTGTAAGGAGAGACAGGTGTGTCTGCAGGAGAGGACGATGAAGTACCTCAAAGGGCTAACTGCAGCTTTCGCACAGAGGATGGCCCTACTTCTAGCCCAACCAAAGATCCCTAGCCTTGAGGAGGCTATCTCAGCCATGATCCAGGAGGAGACACGCATCAGGCTGCAAGCCGGGACAGGTGGTCCCCCCGAAGCAAAGTCAGCACTAGCGATCACCAGCTCAGGAAACACAGGATCTAAGGGAGAGCCCTGGCAGCATAACCGGCAGTGCTACAACTGTGGGGAGATGGGTCATCATCGGTATGCTTGTACCAAACCACCTAGGAAGGAAAATTCAGGTGGTGGATGAGGACCGTTCGGCGGACGAGGATATAATGGAGGACGTGGTCGTGGTCGAGGGGGTAGACGAGGCGGCCGAGGAGGTTATCGGGCGAACCTCCTGATATCAAAAGGGAACGGAGAAGCTGATGGCACCTTTACTGTGGAGGACCAGGCACTGGGAGACATGAGGAGTAGAACAGAGGAGGCGTCCACCTCATTCTTTGTTAGGGGCAACGCTGCCATGTATGCCCATCCATAAGAAGGTACTGACGAATCACTTGCCTTTGCGTCTATCTCTTCCCTTAAATCATTAGACTGGATTATCGACTCGGGAGCATCTCGACATGTGACGGAGAATGCTAGTGAGTTTTCTTCCTACACTCACCTAGCATCAACAGACAGTATTCAGACAGCTGATGGCACTTTCCAGCCAGTGGTCGGTAAGGGTACTGTTAATTGTACAGGTTCAGTAAGATTATCCAACGTTTTACATGCTCCATCCTTTCCAGTCAGTCTCTTGTCCATTAGTTCTATAATCCTCCAACTTAAATGCATTGTTTCTTTTGATATTCCTAAGGTGACCTTCCAGGAGAAAGGGACAGGACGAAGACTTGGGAATGACACTTGGCATGAGGGACTGTGGTACCTAGATCGAGAAGGACTGGACTCAGCATTGGTATCTATGGCAGAGAAGGCTGGCATGAAAGGACTACATCAGAGGACTGAGGATACCTTGATACTCCATCATCGGAGGATGGAATATTCTTCCTTTGATACTCTAAGTAAGTTGTATCCAGAGATTTATGCAAAAACAAATAAAGAGAAATTAGTATGTGATGCGTGCGAGTTAGGAAAACTTACTAGGAGCTCATATGTTGGCACGGGTCATAGGAGCACTTTTGCTTTTGAGGTAGTACATTCTGATGTCTGGGGTCCATGTGCTACTAACACTATGAATGGTTATAAGTACTTTATTTCTTTCATTGAGTGTGCCTCTCGTGTTACCTGGTTATATTTGATGAAAAATAAGAATGATGTACCTGCTTGTTTTCGGGATTTCCATAAGCATGTCCAGACTCAGTACAAAGCAGTTGTGAAGGTACTGAGGTTTGACAATGGAACGGAGTATACCAACATGACGCTTGCAGAATACCTGTCAGCACAAGGAATACAGCATCAGACCACCTGTGCATACACACTAGCACAAAATAGAGTTGCAGAAAGAAAAAACAGACACCTTCTGGAGGTCGCAAGAAGTATGATGATCGACATGAATGTCCCACAGAGTCTGTGGGGGCATGCAGTGTGTCACGCCCCGGACCCGCCCGGGCCGCCGCTCCGCCCCGCCCCGTGCGGCCGGGAATTAACGAACCGGACACGTATCACCGTGCCTCGGCGCGCCGGACGCGAATCACCGCGCCCGTCCCGCGGGTGCGAGGGAGGAAGGGAGCCAAACGAATGGCCCGTTCGAGCTTTCGGGGGACGTGATGCCGCACGGGCCTGGGGTTGCGCCCGTGCAAGGCCAATCGTTTAAGTTGATAGTTGGCTATCATCGCATCAATCGAGTTAGCAGCGGAAAGGGACTTGTTGCAATGCAATGCATTAGCCAACTGAGTGTTCGGGACGATCGAGGCAACTTGGGTTTCCTTTAGCAAAGGCACACGTTCGTTCCATACATTATGCCCCCTTATACGATAGCATTCTCGGGGCAACAATCGAAACCAGGATTCCGGGTCTTCGGGACTGTGGCACGCCTATCGCTCCCTCGGACGATCCAGTACCTGCAAGCAAGTAAACTGTTGGTGGATCAGCACTTTTATAAGTACTGGTGAGATAAATCAACTGAACAGAAACAAGCATTCACTCAAACAGGCACTAAGTAATCATGTTATAAAATATTACATTACTAGTGATCTTTCTAGTTTTACCTAGGTTCGTTTCATGTAGTTCGCTAGCAGAGTCATATTACATTATTTGGAAACATGTTTGGAAGCAGAGTTTCATATTGAATATGCAAGCAAGCAAACCGTTCATGTTTCAGGGTGTGCGCAGCGTGTCTCCTGCGACTCGAGGGTCTGATGCATAGCTAGACACACAATGCACATTCTTAGGGGCAGTCACTATCCAAGCCAACACAATGACTTAGCTATATGCAGGGCGGTCCCCGAGTATCTCAGGATTGGCAGCTAGTGGAACAGTATACCAATGACTCATTCTCTGATGCTAATGGCAGCTGTGACCCATGGTGGCTATGACGCATGCAGTTCAGCTCTCCACCAAAAGCCATTGTTCGACCGCGTGCGAATGCATGGAACACTATCAAATAAACTCTAGTATGCAGACGAGACGAACCATCAGAATACAATCGTTGTTGCGGGGTAATCCGACTTATCACTTGAACACGTTCAGGCACAGTATGGTTCTCTCGAAGCATAGACGATAGTGAACATGTTCATGCACTCTAAGCAGGCGATTCAGGATTTTCGTTAAGCAGGCATTGATTCAAAGACAAGCTAGGTGAGTTCGTTCATTAACATGCAAGGCAGGTTCTATCATTCTCTTAAGAAAATATTGCAAGCAAAAACACAGGTTATTATTAAGGCGTGCAAGAATCAGAGAACGAAGTTCTGTCCACTCACCTTGATATATAACGCCGGCACGGAGCGGGGCGTTACATACTTACCAACCAACAAAAAGTTTCGTCCTCGAAACTTCAAGGATAAACTTCTCGATATCCCGAGTAGCGATAGTGCCGTCCCTCGCCGTACTCAATCGAAACAGTCAAGCAATTCAAGTTCAGGAAACATTTTGCACTTTGAGAATATCTATGGACTTATTGTATGGAACGCTCTTTGCAAAACCATATCGATAGTATCTCAGAGTCAAAGCAACGGTTTGGGCCAGAGAATCGATTCCGCTCTGATACTATTATGTCACGCCTCGGACCCGCCCGGGCCACCGCTCCGTCCTGCCCCGCCCCGTGCGGCCGAGAATTAACGAACCGGACACGTATCACCGTGCCTCGACGCGCCGGACGCGAATCACCGCGCCCGTCCCGCGGGTGCGAGGGAGGAAGGGAGTCAAACGAATGGCCCGTTCGAGCTTTCGGGGGACGTGATGCCGCACGGGCCTTGGGTTGCGCCCGTACAAGGCCAATCGTTTAAGTTGATAGTTGGCTATCATCGCATCAATCGAGTTAGCAGCGGAAAGGGACTTGTTGCAATGCAATGCATTAGCCAACTGAGTGTTCGGGATGATCGAGGCAACTTGGGTTTCCTTTAGCAAAGGTACACGTTCGTTCCATACATTATGCCCCCTTATACGATAGCATTCTCGGGGCAACAATCGAAACCAGGATTCGTGGTCTTCGGGACTGTGGCACGCCTATCGCTCCCTCGGACGATCCAGTACCTACAAGCAAGTAAACTGTTGGTGGGTCAGCACTTTTATAAGTACTGGTGAGATAAATCAACTGAACAGAAACAAGTATTCACTCAAACAGACACTAAGTAATCATGTTATAAAACATTACATTACTAGTGATCTTTCTAGTTTTACCTAGGTTCGTTTCATGCAGTTCGCTAGCAGAGTCATATTACATTATTTGGAAACATGTTTGGAAACAGAGTTTCATATTGAATATGCAAGCAAGCAAACCGTTCATGTTTCAGGGTGTGCGCAGCGTGTCTCCTGCGACTCGAGGGTCTGATGCATAGCTAGACACACAATGCACATTCTTAGGGGCAGTCACTATCCAAGCCAACACAATGACTTAGCTATATGCAGGGCGGTCCCCGAGTATCTCAGGATTGGCAGCTGGTGGAACAGCATACCAATGACTCATTCTCTGATGCTAATGGCAGCTGTGACCCATGGTGGCTATAACGCATGCAGTTCAGCTCTCCACCAAAAGCCATTGTCCGACCGTGTGCGAATGCATGGAACACTATCAAATAAACTCTAGTATGCAGATGAGATGAACCATCAGAATACAATCGTTGTTGCGGGATAATCCGACTTATCACTTGAACACGTTCAGGCACAGTATGGTTCTCTCGAAGCATAGACGATAGTGAACATATTCATGCACTCTAAGCAGGCGATTCAGGATTTTTGTTAAGCAGGCATTGATTCAAAGACAAGCTAGGTGAGTTCGTTCATTAACATGCAAGGCAGGTTCTATCATTCTCTTAAGAAAACATTGCAAGCAAAAACACAGGTTATTATTAAGGCGTACAAGAATCAGAGAACGAAGTTCTGCCCACTCACCTTGATATATAATGCCGGCGCGGAGCGGGGCGTTACACAGTGTTGACAGCAACTCAACTCATCAACAGGATGCCCTCGAAGGTCCTCGGATGGAAGTCCCCATGTGAGGTATTGTAAGGCAATAATAGTGGGATACTCCCACTGAAAGTGTTTTGATGTGTGTGTTTTGTGAAGGACAACAGGCCATCAGTTGGGAAACTTGATCCTAGAGCGGTCAAATGCATCTTCGTAGGCTACTCGACGACCCAGAAGGGGTATGTGTGCTGGAGTCCAGTAGAGAAGAAGAAGTTTGTTAATATGGATGTCCACTTTCGGGAGCATGAGCCATACTACCGCCAGGACGGAACTTCACACAACACGCCTAATACTGTCAGTATTAGGCGAGAGGGGGAGATGGAGAACTTGGTGGTAACCGATTTAGAAGTTTGGCATGGAGGCACGGAGAAGGGACAAGAAGGTGAAGGTGTTAGGCCTACGGCTCAGGGAGAGTTACTTACCTACAGTAGGAGAGAGAAGCAAACTGCAGGACCAGTACCGACAGTGCCAGTGCCAAGTCCTTTGCCTGCGTTCGTCCCAACTCCTGAGGCACCGACACCAACCCCCCTTCAGGTGATACTCCCTCCTTCACAAGATATCATTCCTCCTACTTCTACTCCTCCCACACCACTCTCTGTACGGAGGACCACTCGCAGCAATGCAGGAAATCCTCCAAACAGATATGGTTGAGATATTGCTCAGTTTGTTTCTTATGACCATATCTCTTCTTCTCATGGAGCATTTATAGCATCTTTGGATAGTATTACTGTACCTAACAATTGGCAGGTTGCCAAAAACGATCCAAAGTGGAAATCGACAATGCACGAGGAGTTGGGAGCTCTGGAGAAGAACCACACTTGGGAGCTTGTAAGATTGCCAGAGGGGAAGAGAGAAGTTGGATGCAAGTTGGTCTTTACCATGAAGCATGTCACGCCCCGATTCCGTGGAATCGTTAGTCGTCCCCCGGGCGTGACCGCCGTGCGGGCCTAGGTTGCGCACCGCACAAGGCTAAGTATTTTTGTTTCGCATAGCGAGCACATATTCAGAGTACGCAGATAATTGAACACAGATTAAAACATGGAAAAGTTCTCTTTTATTGATAATATGAACATCTATTACAAAATTCTTGAACTGAGTCGTAAGGATTGCCTCTGTGGGCTTACAAAAGTGTTGACACAAAATGAGATAGCAGTCCCGTATATTACATCCTTTACTACTTCTCAAAATATAAGACCTTGGGTCTGAACGACTGCCTTGCCACGAAGCTGCATGGTTGCTTTGGTGGCTAGCTTCTTCTTCAAAAGGCTTCTTCTTCAAAATGCGTCAAAGGTGGCACGGTCGAGGCGTGCCTACAGCTGGACTGGATTGGGGTTTGTCTCCTGCTCCTCGCTTGGTTCTCCTAGCGCGGGGAACCTGTTTCAACGAGGGTCAGTACATCGAAACGTACTGGTGAAGGCAAGCTAACCCAACTATACCAATCAACACGTTGTTTTAATGAAGCATGCATATTTATCGTGGGTTTCTATCTTGCCTTAGTTCATTTTACAACAAGACATAGATATAGAATTATTGAAATAACCCGTCACCGTTCGGTGACATTTACCTGTCCGTCTGAACCACCTGCATAATACTTACCTTGCCTTCCCTGTCAAGAAGACACAAGTTAGTAGCAACAGGTTTAAATATACGAGGGGATCACTGGCACGTTGCCATAATGGATGGGCTAGTCTCGGGACGGAATAGCGTGCGGCGCAGGGAACAGGAGGCGCCACAAGCCACTCAATCCGAAGCAGGCGACTATCGTGAGTTCCGTCCGGATCGGATCGGTGCCAGTGCCCCAGCGACCGTCCGCAGGAACTAAGACCTTGTGCACAAGTTATCCGTGATCAACGCAGTACACTAAGTTAACATTGAGGCAAATCAGGCACAGGGCAATAACAGGGCAAGATCTACTTTTGCATAGTCTTCCTGTTGAGTTATTGCATTGAAAATGAGTTCTATACATAGCACAGTTCTAAGAAGAAATATACATTCTAACTAATATTTATGCATATGATGAACATTCCAAACGAGCAAGCAAATAAGTAAGTAACCGTTCATGAGTTTCATTTGACAAGCAATATTTCCCAAGTCTATTCCCTTATTATCTTGATATCTTTTAGTTATTTACTTGGTATCGTTTGATCGGGGCAAGCACGAACACGAGATTTAGATGTGAAGACTAGCAAGTAGGGCTAGCTAATCGGGTTGGTAGCCACTCACTTTGGTAGTTGGAAGGAAAAGAAAAGAAGTGCTTTAGGCGTCCGCTCGAGCGACGACTACAGCTGGTTCACCTGTATTGACACGAACAGCCGATCAGTACTTCTTCCTCTCTTTCCCTTATCAGAATTGAAGTACAGTCCTAAGAACGAAAGCAATGAAATCCATCGAAACCGTTCAAGAAAACCCAAGCAAAATCCAAAATCCAACTCAAGGCACGAAAGCAACAAGCGACAGTGAAAACTAGGCAACAAAGAATGCAGCGGAGAGGTCCCTCCTGACTCTGCCGCTAAGTCGATCCCGGGGGCACGGTCCACTGAATATGGGAATCGATTCCGAAGAAACAAATCCATAACGAGGACGAGTTCTTGATTCAATCTATCCCGATCGAACGATACCGTCTTGTATTTCTTAGCCGCGCTCCCCGAATAGGGGGAACGGGGCACCATAAAGCAGAACCCAGATGGACAGGTTGAGCGCTACAAAGCTCGACTAGTAGCCAAAGGATACAGTCAGACGTACGACATCGACTATGACGAGACCTTTGCACCAGTTGCAAAGATGAGCACTGTCAGGACTATGACGAGACCTTTGTACCACCAAAATGTCGTACGAAGATCTCGATACATCTTTGTGCTACCCGGATGAGAAGTATAACTAGCATAGTGAGCTTCCGTGAGTATCTCTTCCCTGAGGGCCGCGTCGCTTGGAACGCACAGTCTTCCCTTCACTCGAAGTATCCCATCCGTGCTTACCGAAAAGTCGGACGCCTTCCCTGCTGAGATAAGGGCATGAATCTTTTGCAGGAACGGGTCGTCCTTTTGAGCGGTCTTTACTCGTTGTAACTAGTCGGGTTCGAGGCGCAGTTGTGATACTTGCGCCCACTTTGTGTATCTGATTTTTAAGGTAATGCCCAGTGATTCAAGATCTCAGCGCAGCCTATCATCAATAGCCAAACTTCCTGCAAACACTCGACTCAGTGCGTCAGCTACGACGTTTCCCTTACCAGGCGTGTATCTGATCATGAGATCGAAGTCGCTTAGGAGTTCAAGCCATCGCCGCTGCCGAAGATTCAAATCTTTTTGAGTGTACAAATATTTCAAACTTTTGTGGTCCGTATAGATTTCACACGGCACGCCATAAAGATAGTGGCGCCACAGCTTTAATGCAAACACTACCGCGGCAAGCTCGAGGTCATGCGTTGGGTAGTTCTGCTCGTGAGGCTTTAGCTGTCGAGACGCATAGGCTATCACTTTGTCTCGTTGCATCAGGAGACATCCTAGTCCCTTTCCTGATGCATCGCTATATATTTTGAAGTCATCCGGTCCGTTTGGCAAAGTAAGGACCGGGGCGGAGACGAGGCGCTGCTTTAACTCCGTAAACGAAGCTTCACAGTCGTCCGTCCAAGTAAACTTCGCACCCTTTCGTGTGAGCTGCGTCAAGGGCGAAGCAATTCTAGCAAAGTTCTGTATGAACCGACGGTAGTATCCTGCCAGTCCAAGAAAGCTTCGGATGTCGCTAGCTGACTCCGGTCGTTTCCACTGCGTGATTGCTTCTATTTTCTTCGGATCAACTGAGATGCCTTCCGAGGAGATAATATGCCCCAAAAATGAGATACTGTCCAGCCAAAATTCTGATTTGCTTAATTTGGCATACAACTTGTGGTCTCGAAGGGTTTGCAGCACCATCCGCAGGTGTCCTGCGTGCTCATCCCTAGTCTTCGAGTACACTAAGATGTCATCGATAAACACCACCACGAATTTATTGATGAAGGGCCTAAAGACACGGTTCATCGTATCCATGAATGCAGCAGGAGCATTCATCTGTCCAAACGGCATCACGGAAAACTCGTAATGGCCGTAGCGGGTTCTGAAAGCAGTCTTGGGTACGTCCTCTGGCTTAATCTTCAGCTGGTGATAACCCGAGCGAAGATCGATTTTTGAAAATACTGCTGCACCCTGTAGTTGATCGAACAAGTCATCAATCCTTGGCAGAGGATATTTGTTTCTGATTGTGACCTTGTTCAATTCTCTGTAGTCGATGCAGAGGCGTAGAGTTCCGTCCTTTTTCTTCATAAAGAGCACGGGAGCGCCCCAAGGAGACACGCTCGGACGGATGAACCCGCGATCAAGCAATTCCTGGAGTTGGCACTTTAATTCATTCAGCTCTGCAGGTGCCATTCTGTACGGAGGCTTTGAAATCGGCTGTGTATTTGGAAATGTGTCGATAGTGAATTCAATCTCTCGATCGGGCGGCATGCCGGGTAGTTCGCTCGGAAACACGTCGGGGAACTCCGCCTCAATGGAATTAGGCTCGACGTCTGCGTAGTCCTGCCGCGCGTCCCGAACTGATGCTAGAAATCCCTCGCAGCCTGTGTAGAGCATTCGTCGAGCAGATTTTGTCGAAATCACCATGCAGGCCTTGGTCACATCGTTCGCTGGACTACTGGTGTAACAGAACACGGCTTCTCCGGGCAGACGGAAAACGATTCGCTTCTCTGCACACTCAATAGTTGCTGCGCATGCGCCTAGCCAGTCCATTCCCAAGATGATATCATAGTCCCTAACATCTAGAACTAAGACATCGAGCGACAGCTTCTTCTCCCCAATACAAATGTAACCACCTAGGCATACTGAACGAACAGGGATTTTTGTACCAGAGGGGGTGCTAACATTTAAATCTAAGTGCAACGGAGTCATTTTTACATTGTTTTCCACGGCAAAATTTGTGAAAATAAAACTATGCGTTGCACCTGAATCAAATAGAACGCGAGCAGGTATATTATTGAAAAGTAAGGTACCTGACACGACGGTATCCGAAGCTAAAGCTTCTTCCCGTGTCATGGTGTAGACTCGGCCTTGAGCTTGATTACGCCCTGGCTGAGGCGCCGCTCGATTTGCCTGAGGAGCCGAAGTCTGTTCTGGTTGTTGCGGTGGACGACGCGGACAGCTGTTAATCTGATGGCCTGGATCGCCGCATCTGAGGCAAGTGCCAAGCCGCTTGCGACAGACATTCTCGGTGTGCCCTCTTCTGTTGCAGTAGGTGCAACGCTGCCCCTGGTTTTCTCGCTGACGACCGCCGTTATTTTGACGCTTTGCAGCGTTGTTTCCTCTATCGTTGCCCTGGCGTTTGTGATTAGAAGGTTGCACAGCGCCGGCGGCAATGTGAGGATACTGCGGTTCGAGTGAAAGGACGTGGTTTAATACTTCCCGCATTGTCTGATACTGCGGAACGGATACGTGCCCGTGAATGCCAGGACGTAGCCCTCCTTCGAATCGTCTGGCTCGACTCGATGCATCCGGTAGATAAGCGGTAGCAAATTTGGCCAGTTTGTTGAATTCTGCCGAGTATTGCTTCACCGTCATACTGCCCTGCCGGAGTTGAACGAACTCGTTTTCCCGTTGACGTCGTAGAGGTGGGGGTATAAACTCCTCCTCGAACGCGGCACGAAAAGTCGTCCACGCGATCGCCTCCTCTCCATGGCCAAGTTGAAGAGATCGTCGATGCACGTCCCACCAGTCGTGCGCATTGAGGCGAAGCAGTAGTTGGGCACATGTGACGCGCTTGTCTTCCGGCACTTCGAGGAGGGAAAAATAATCTTCAAGCTCGGCGAGCCAATCTAGGGCCATGATCGGGTCCTCAGTCCCATTAAATGTCGTGTTACAGACCTTCTTGAAGTTGCCAAAAGCGAAGGCAGTCACTTCCCTCGTCCTTGGCTCGGGCGGTAGTTCAACTTCAAGCACTGGCTGCTCCACTGGTGTAGCTGTCGTTGCGGCAGAATGGTTGGAGGCCAGGGTCTGAACAAGCTGTTGCAGGGTATCTACCTGCTTTTGTTGGACTGAGAGCTGAGCCTCTAGGTTGCTCTCGAACTTGGCTTGGCGGGCATCATCCCTCTGTCGTTGCTCGGTTAACATTTGCACCACTTGTTGAATCGAATCTGTCTGAGACATGCCCCGTTGGCTCCGAGAGCTTCCTGATGTTCAAGAGCTGCTCTCCTGAGTCCTTGTCTCGCCTGGCGCCAGCGCTGATGGTTGCGCTTGCGTCGTTCCTTGAAAGGAAGGTAAATTATATCAGGATCATAATGTATTATGGACTTATTGCATGAACGTATCTCATTTTGGCCTTAACGAGTTCAGGAGTTCGCATAGGCGAGTTATCACTAAGGGAACTTTTCCAGTTTATGAATCAAAGGAACTTTGAAGCTGTGTTCTGATACCAACATGTCACGCCCCGATTCCGTGGAATCGTTAGTCGTCCCCCGGGCGTGACCGCCGTGCGGGCCTAGGTTGCGCACCGCACAAGGCTAAGTATTTTTGTTTCGCATAGCGAGCACATATTCAGAGTACGCAGATAATTGAACACAGATTGAAACATGGAAAATTTCTCTTTTATTGATAATATGAACATCTATTACAAAATCCTTGAACTGAGTCGTAAGGATTGCCTCTGTGGGCTTACAAAAGTGTTGACACAAAATGAGATAGCAGTCCCGTACATTACATCCTTTACTACTTCTCAAAATATAAGACCTTGGGTCTGAACGACTGCCTTGCCACGAAGCTGCATGGTTGCTTTGGTGGCTAGCTTCTTCTTCAAAAGGCTTCTTCTTCAAAATGCATCAAAGGTGGCACGGTCGAGGCGTGCCTACAGCTGGACTGGATTGGGGTTTGTCTCCTGCTCCTCGCTTGGTTCTCCAAGCGCGGGGAACCTGTTTCAACGAGGGTCAGTACATCGAAACGTACTGGTGAAGGCAAGCTAACCCAACTATACCAATCAACACGTTGTTTTAATGAAGCATGCATATTTATCGTGGGTTTCTATCTTGCCTTAGTTCATTTTACAACAAGACATAGATATAGAATTATTGAAATAACCCGTCACCGTTCGGTGACATTTACCTGTCCGTCTGAACCACCTGCATAATACTTACCTTGCCTTCCCTGTCAAGAAGACACAAGTTAGTAGCAACAGGTTTAAATATACGAGGGGATCACTGGCACGTTGCCATAATGGACAGGCTAGTCTCGGGATGGAATAGCGTGCGGCGCAGGGAACAGGAGGCGCCACAAGCCACTCAATCCGAAGCAGGCGACTATCGTGAGTTCCGTCCGGATCGGATCGGTGCCAGTGCCCCAGCGACCGTCCGCAGGAACTAAGACCTTGTGCACAAGTTGTCCGTGATCAACGCAGTACACTAAGTTAACATTGAGGTAAATCAGGCACAGGGCAATAACAGGGCAAGATCTACTTTTGCATAGTCTTCCTGTTAAGTTATTGCATTGAAAATGAGTTCTATACATAGCACAGTTCTAAGAAGAAATATACATTCTAACTTATATTTATGCATATGATGAACATTCCAAACGAGCAAGCAAATAAGTAAGTAACCGTTCATGAGTTTCATTTGACAAGCAATATTTCCCAAGTCTATTCCCTTATTATCTTGATATCTTTTAGTTATTTACTTGGTATCGTTTGATCGGTGTAAGCACGAACACGAGATTTAGATGTGAAGACTAGCAAGTAGGGCTAGCTAATCGGGTTGGTAGCCACTCACTTTGGTAGTTGGAAGGAAAAGGAAAGAAGTGCTTTAGGCGTCCGCTCGAGCGACGACTACAGCTGGTTCACCTGTATTGACACGAACAGCCGATCAGTACTTCTTCCTCTCTTTCTCTTATCGGAATTGAAGTGCAGTCCTAAGAACGAAAGCAATGAAATCCATCGAAACCGTTCAAGAAAACCCAAGCAAAATCCGAAATCCAACTCAAGGCACGAAAGCAACAAGCGACAGCGAAAACTAGGCAACAAAGAATGCAGCGGAGAGGTCCCTCCTGACTCTGCCGCTAAGTCGATCCCGGGGGCACGGTCCACTGAATATGGGAATCGATTCCGAAGAAACAAATCCATAACGAGGATGAGTTCTTGATTCAATCTATCCCGATCGAATGATACCGTCTTGTATTTCTTAGCCGCGCTCCCCGAATAGGGGGAACGGGGCACCACAAAGCAGAACCCAGATGGACAGGTTGAGCGCTACAAAGCTCGACTAGTAGCCAAAGGATACAGTCAGACGTACGACATCGACTATGACGAGACCTTTGCACCAGTTGCAAAGATGAGCACTGTCAGGACTCTGATTTCTCTGGCAGCGAATGGTGGATGGAAGCTACACCAACTGGATGTGAAGAATGCGTTTCTTTACGGAGATCTAGTGGAGTAGGTGTACATGTAGATACCACCAGGATTTGGCACCAATCAGACAGTAGGCAAGGTCTGCAGGTTGAAGAAGTCCCTCTATGGAAGCAGTCTCCTCGAGCGTGGTTTGACAGATTCAGAAGGGCGATGATAGGGATGGGATATCAGCAGATCAATGTTGATCATACTATATTCTTTCGTCGGAGTGGAGGCCACATCACCATGCTTGCGGTGTATGTGGACGATATGATTATCACAGGAGATAATGAGCAGGAGATCGCCCAACTCAAAGGAAAGCTTGGCAAGGAATTCGAGGTGAAGGATCTCGGCCTTCTTCGGTACTTCGTTGGGATTGAGATTGCTCGAGAAGCAGAGGGGATTGTTCTCTCTCAAAGGAAGTATGTACTGGACCTTCTCCCAGAAACAGGGATGTTGGGGTGCAAACCTGCAGCGACACCAATAGATCAGAGGTTCAAGGTTGATGCTGAGGCTGGAGAACCAGTTGATCGGGACAGATACCAGAGACTGGTTGGCAAGTTGATCTATTTGAGCCACACACGTCATGATATCTGCTTTGCAGTAAGTGTGGTAAGCCGCTACATGCATGACCCACGGAAGGGTCATATGGATGCAGTGTACCAGATTTTGAGGTACTTGAAAGGTGCTCCCGGGAAGGGACTAATATTCAGGAAGAACAATCAAGTGAACATCGAGGGCTACTGTGATTCTGACTGGGCTAGTTGTACTGATGACAGGAGGTCTACCTCGGGATATTGCATATTTGTAGGAGGTAACTTGGTCTCCTGGAGGAGTAAGAAGCAGTCTGTGGTGGCCAGATCGACACCTGAAGCAGAGTACAGAGCTATGACCTTGGGAGTTGCAGAGCTGCTATGGTTGAAAAATATGCTGGTGGAGCTGAAGCTGGATCAAGGAGCCAAGATGAAGCTGTGGTATGACAATCAGTCAGCTATTAGTATCGCCAACAATCCAGTACAGCATGACAGGACCAAACACATCGAGATTGATAGATTCTTCATCAAAGGGAAGTTGGATAGTGGATTACTGGAGCTTGGCCATGTTCCAACCAGGGATCAAGTAGCAGATGGACTAACCAAGGGACTCGCCTCAGTGAGCATGATTAGAGGATGTGACAAGATGGACTTAGTGAATATCTTTTACCCATCTTGAGGGAAAGTGCTGATATGGTATATTGGGTGTCATATTTAAGTATAGTATAAGCAAATGGGAATATCCTGAGGACATATTTGGGATGCCAGAATATGTCACAGGATATTTTATTATGAGATTATTGTCATAATGATTGAGATCATTGTATTAATGACTGTAAGGCTATATAATGCCAATGAGACAATCAATAAAATAATCAACTAATTTCAACAACACCCCTGACAACGGTGCACTTTCCATAGTCGCACCTACAGCATCGGGTCCGGTTCCATCTCAGCTTCCAACAGCAGACAAGTCTAAGCAGAAAGACACTCGCTTCGACAAGCCGTTACGCAAAGATTCAGCTCAGGGGCTGAAAAATTCCTACAACTTTGATATATTGGACCAGCTCGCCAATACTCCAGCAAAGTTGTCTCTATTCGAGCTTCTCTGACTCTCCAAATATACTCAGACTGCTCTTAGCGAGGGATTGCAAAATGCCGACACCTACCTAGCACAGGTCAAGCCGCCAGCTGAAGATCCAGCTGCTTGTCCCCACTGCAATAATATCATGGAGGCAATGCCCAACATTACATTCTCACAACAGAGGGTACATTGGTGCCATCAAGGTGGACCGGATGCAAATCGATCTTGTTTCGTCAATCAGCATCATCCCGCGGAGTCTGCTTCAGACCTTGGGCATTCCGATGCATCGTCTGGTAGCAACCAATACTGTCATCACTGGCCTCAACGTAGGAAGGAGCTACCCTCTGGGCAAGATTGGCCTGAAATGCCAGATCGACGACCTGAACACATAGGTCACCTGCTACATCATTGACGTAGATGTATCCTACAATATCTTGCTCGGACACCCATGGATACATGAACATATGATCATGCCGTCGACCGTACACCAGTGCCTGAAGTACGTCGACGAACATGGCACGGTCAAAACGGAGTTTGCTGATGTCGATCCGTTCAAAGGGATCGTGTAAACCCTCTCAATTATTATTTTAGGTAGACTAGATGGGGTTAGAAATATTGTTGTAGCGTCAGGGTATTTGAGGTTGTCACGACCCGCACCCGAAAAATCGGGCATGAGTCGTGGGTACGTCCAGTCTACGCCGCAGCATCGGCGGTAGAACGCGGTCTAGGTCAACTATCTAGATAATAATCTCACACAAAAATCGGCCATGACCTCTCCAAAAGGAGGGCAACCACACAAATAATATATAAACCTGTCAAGATCTCAACTCCAAACGGAGGAGCAATACCATAATGATAATCTCAAGCACTCAATCACGAATCTAAGCACGATAAGATAACAAAGAAGACTAATAACTCCAAAGTCTAACCAACAACAACTACTACCACAACCACAACATCAATAATAATAATACATCATCCAAATCATCCAAAAATAATATACAAACAAGGTCTCAGTCCAAAACCGGAGACAAATCCGGTGCTAAAGCTAATAAAAACAATAACAAGGTCTCAGTGATCCCGGCTACCAACCCGGAAATTACCCCTAAACTAGAGGGTCCCTGTCTGCACCATCGACAGGCTCAGGTCCATAAAATATCGGACACCAATCCTCCGGATACTCTGAAAAATATGTCCAGCCAGGACTGGAGCAAGTACATCTCTAACAGCAGTTCCATTTAAATGATAAAAACTATAAAACAGTTATAGCAAGTAGCAAGAAGAGTGAAGCAAGTATGAAACAAGAAATATATAAATCACTGGTGCATAAAGGTAAAGATGCATGGATATCAGAGCAAGATAGTAATAACTGCAAGATACAGAAAATCTAAGCTAAGATCAAGTCCGTGCGCATGAACGTGTAGTGAGTCCAGCATAAAAAACATGTAGTGAGTCAAGTCCAAAAATATGTAAGTGAGACCAACAAGAATGCAAGTGAGTCCAGACTATAAAGAATGAACTCGGTATCTTTGAAATACTTGTTTCGACATGTAAACGGCTAGGGGTAAGTACGGCTCACCGCGCACTAGGTGCGCGGCTGCTATCATTCCAGATTAGACCAGAGGGAGTGATTCCTGATGATGCCAGATAGGAATGTTTACATATCTACTCGAGTATTTTCCCGCCCCGACTAATACAAGTGGATCCAAGACCCGACACGCAAATCAAGATGAGTCCAGCCTGAACATGAATGATGCTTGTAGTGATGTCTGTAGGTGATGCCAGTAGTGATTCCAGAATAGAGGCCAGAAACATGAAATATACGTGTCGCAAGTAAATGAATCTAGAAATATCAGTCAGTGTCCCGTGTTGTGCCAGAATAATCAGATGATACTATATTAGAAGCTGAATCATAATAATCATCAAATAATAAAAACTATCAGAGAATGTACTCGCCTGACGTCCTGAGCAACTGGCAATCCGAACTGGTGTCGCAAGGACCTAATGCGAAAAGCAAGGTTAAACAGGGTTCTAATGAGTTAAACAGATATAAAATAACTAAATATAGGCTTCTAGGGTCGTTCTAGGTCAAACGGGTCAAACCGGTAAAATCTGGGTCAAAAAGTCAACTCTATGTCCAAAAAGTCAACTCTGGGTCAAAACTAGGTCAAAAGTTGACTTTGGCGGTCAACCGAGTCAACTACGGTCAAGTCTGGGTCAAACTAGGGTGCTCCTGAAATTCTAGGTCAAACCGAGGTCATTAAGCTAGAAAACTCACAAACTCGCCTCCTTGAGATACCGGGATACCCTCGGTATCCGATACCTCAACCTAGGCCACGTACCCCGCCTAAATCCGCTAAAACTATGCTAGCAAGCGTAAATATATATACATAAACATATAAAAATCAATCCAAGATATTTCCTAGGCTAATGCTCAAATACCCCGCTCGAAACTCAATACCTTGAATATCTCAAGGTATTGAGATACCTCTCAAGGTATTGAGATACCGCTCTCAAACCCCTCTAACTAGCTATCTAACTAATAATTATATACCTAGTTATTAATCTAGGCTAGGAAATATATATATCTACCATATTTATATATATCTAAGTATCTATATACATATATATATAGATATCCACACACATATACACGATACCCATTACCTTACCTATATACACATATATATATATATATCTAACTATAATATATATCTAGCTCTAGGTATATATATATATATATATATATATATATATATATAGGTATCTACCATATACCTACCTATCTATCTATCCATAGATAGATCTATCTATCTATGTATCTACTAACTACCTATCTATCTTATTTACCTAACTATCAAACCAACTATCTAACTAATAACTTAACTATCTATCTATGTAATTATCTATATGTCTATCTATTTAACTAACTATCTAATCTACCTAGTACTCTATCTATCTATTAATCTAGCATATATATCTATCAATCTATCCATTTACTAACTATCAATCCATCTATCTAGCTATATATTTATCTAGATCTAGATACTAATATCTATCTAGTTATCTATCTATTAACTTATCTATCTAACATATTCATCTATCTACCTATCTATCTATTGATATATCTACCTATCTATCAACATATGTATATATATCAATCTCTCACTCTCCCTCACTAGCTACTACTGCTGGAGCTGCTGTTGCCCTGCTGCTGCATGTACTGCTACTGCTGCTGCTGTGCTTCACATTGCTGCTGCTACTGCTCTTTGCTGCTGCTGCGGTGCTGCTGCTGCAGTGCAGCAGCAGCTGCTGCCACTGCTTGCTGTTTTGGTTCCCCCCTCCATCACAAACACACACACACACACGCCTATATACTCGTATATATATCACTCTATATATATATATATATATACATATATATATATATATATATATCTATATATATAACTAGATACATATATATACACACCTATATATCTATATACTAACACACTCACACACACACTAAAACACACACACACATACAAATATATACATAGCTATATATATATATATAAACACACATATTAATATATATATGCACAAATACAAATATATATATATATATATATATATATATATACACACACACAAGCACACTTACACATACATATATATATATATATATATATATATATATATATATATATACACATAGATATAAATACACACATATATATATAAATATATATACATAAACACACATACATATAAATATATACATATATATATATATAGACACATATACACTAACACAACACAACACACAACAACACACAAACCACACGCTCCACTCACGCCCAACGACCCCAACACTCACCAACACCCTAAAATATATAAAATATAACTCGAAAACTCTAGCACACACTCCCCGATACTAACCCAACGCGCGCACAAGCCCGAAACGAGGAAACCAAGTCGAAATGGCCGTTCGGTCATTTCGACGAACACGTGGTGCGCGGCTCGGAAAACCTCCTGAAACGCACACCAAACGAACTCAGAATCGGCCGATTCTAGGCCCGTGGCGGAAACGCGCACGCACTTAGAATTGGCGACGACGAAAAATCCCAATTTTGCCCAAAACGCCCGTTTCTTCGCGACACGGCTTTCCGTGTCCGAACGGAGACACGCACTCACCCTCAAGACACCCGACAACGTCTACCTAGGTCCGTCTAACCTAGGACATCACCCAAAATTGGGCCAAATTCGGATTTCATCCAAAATTGACACAAAACCTAGTGTTAAAGTCTCCAAACACTACCAAACTAGTTCTAACTTTCTCCCACGGGTAGTCTAAGGGTCTAGAAAGGTTCTAAAATATTAATTATACTATACAAAAATAATTACAAGGGGGAAAATTAGGTTTTACCTCTTGGGAGTTGGAATCCCAAGGCCAAAGTCTCACAACCCCTAGAAATTACCTCCCTCAAGCTCCAAGCCACCAAATCTAGCTCCCACACTAGATCTAAGCTCCTCACACCTAGGTTAGGGAAAATGCAAGATTAGGGCTAGCATAAAGAAGAAAGAATGGAAGAAAGAAAGAAGAAAAATGGAAGGAAAACTTACTTTGGAGGAAGAAGGAGAAGAAAGAAGAAGTGGAGAAGAAGAAGAAGGAAGAAGAAGTGAAGAATGAAGAAAGGGGGAGAAGAGGCTGCTGGTTCACGGGTGTGGGGGGAGAAAAATAGGGCCGACCACTTAATTAAAGGGTTACACAAGTCACCAAATTCCCAAAACGCCCCTACTCACTTGGTTTCGGGTTTCGGGTTCCAAAAGCACTCAAACTAGCTCCAAATCTCTCCCACTAACTTTCTAAAAATATAATAAATATTCTAAAACCCAAAATAAGTCTCACAGGGGTGTGGGCTGGGTCGGACATGGGTCCACTAGGGTCTGACATGGGTCTAGGCTAGTCAAAATCCTAAAACAAACAATAAAAATATAATACAATCAATAATTAAATATAATTACAAATAATTATAAATAATACACAATTAACTAAATTAAAAATAAAAAAAATATCCGGCTCTGGAAATGGGGTGGTGACAGAGGTTTAGAAATTTATGTTGTAGTTGTCTGGTTCTTTATTTTAACCCTTGGTGCACCCTACCGTTGTTGCAATATTCGGAGCCCAACAATAGCCTATAATCTCCAACCAATTGTTGCACTCTTGACTTGACAAGCCAACCTAGGTGCTGGATTTTTTCGTCACTCACAAACACAATCCCTTATGCTCTAATTTAATTGCACAACTTCTCATTCCCGAAATTAATTCTTTAATCCTATGTCGCGTACCTTTGTCGTTGCCATCAATTTTGGGACACAAACTCAATCCGTTTAGCCGGACCAATTAAAGGGTCCAAGACTGACACCAAGCCTACACCGTTCATAACCTTTGTGTCACTCCTAATTGAGACCCCATGTGCCCCCATTTAATTTAAGAGCACGTGATAATTTATTTTAATTAAATTGGGGATACCAACCTTGACTAATCCCAACTTAACCCTAATTTAACCCAATGCCCCATTCATTAAGCCCATACAAAACATATAACACCCCCTCACCCAATATAACACCAAACACCACTTCCCATACCAAATCTCCATCATTTTACATGTTTGTGTAAATACCCAAAAGTTAAGGGACTTATTTGCAAATGTGGTATTAGGTGTCATCACCTCATTGGTCCAAGCCAATAAAGAAACCCTCTCCCTTAACTCTTGACCGGTCATATCACCCACTCTCTCTCTCCTTTGGATGTACAATTCTCTATGTAGAATCTGAGCCCTCCATTCAAATTAAAGCACTCATCCTCACCACACACTCTCCTATTTAATCCCACTTCACCCCCCCTTTTTCCAAGGTCGGCCCTAATCCCTAGGGCCATTGAAAACCCCCCTCTCTCTCCTCCCCCTTCCTACTTTACATCACCAGCCAATACACCTTTCTCTTCTTCTTCTTCTTCCTCTTCACCTCTTCTTCACAACAGCTCCACCCGATCGGCCTTTCCTACTCCGGCCAGCCGAGCTCCACCACCTGCTACCTCCTTTACCTCCACCCGTACCGGAGCAGCACCTCGACCACCGCCCTCTCCAGTCACTTCTGCCGACCATCCTCCGGCCAGAGACGACCACTCGCGGCGTCTTCATCATCATCATCACCAACTCTAGCACCATCCCGCCGTCTCCCTCGACCAACCTCCACGCCACCGTCACCCTCGACCGGCCACTCCAACGAACCACCACCTCAACCTCCTCTCCTCATTATCACCAGCACCAACCCGACTTACCCACACCGCGTCTTCACCGATCCCGGCCACCCAACCTCGCACTGCCACCACCATCATCACCAACCTCCACGAACCGCCGCGTCGATCACCACCGCCATTCGCCACCCACCTTGACCGTGCCACCGACTCCACCACCATCGACCATCCGGCCAGCATCACCCCACCATCACATTCTCTATCCCGGCGAGAAACCACAACAGCTCCACCCGAGTCCCTGCTACGTCACCCATCTCCACGTCGACCACCTTCTCCGGCCAACCCCTCCGGCCAGCAACCACCCCGACGTGCCACCACGCTGCCACCGAAGTAACCTCTCCTCCATCTCCCTGTCTAGTGTAACAATGTATATTATTATATAGCTTAGTTAGTTTTAGGGTTGTATATACATTGAGTTTTAGGGTTTTGAATACATTAAGATTTTAGGGTTTATTATATTTTATTATGTGCAATTGATGGTTGTGAATGATATATGATATTTAAGGTTTTATGTTATGCTTTGTGATGGGTATCGAGGAGCAGGTTATTTGTTATGAGATGGTATTGGGATATCATTAGGTTGTTCATTGGTTGAGGATTTGGTTACTAATGACGAAATCGATTGAGGAATATATATGTATATGCGAGCTATGTATATGTGAGAGGGTGTTTGAATAATAAAATAATATTTATGAGGGTTAATAAATAATAATTAATTTATTTGAGGATGATATATGTCAACGTACATGATAATGTCTGTGAATACCAGGAGGAATCTGAGGATTGATCATGGCTCAAAATACTGATAAACACCGTGATGAATAGTAGGATTGAGGATTTGTCTGATGATATTATACAGGTGATTAATCGTATTAGATGTAACGTACCTCTAGTCAACCGTGGTCAACCCTCTAGCTTAGTGTCTATGTGAGCTTGTAACTAAGATTGAAACATATGCTAGACGTGTGTCACCTCTTATTTTAGCCTCGTGATAGTTTATTGATTGAGCTTGTATCTCGCCTCTAGGTACTGCGGGACCCGCGGACTTGGACGTTGTACCGGAGACCCATCTTCAGCAACCGGATCCAGGCAAGTGTACCTTGCCACCCTGTATTTCAGTTACCAAATTTCTATTTATTTATTATATGCATTATGCGCGTTATGGATTAGAATCGTTACTTCGCGTCCGGGTGACAACCGGGTACAGACTTTCGTCGATAACGTCTGGTAATGAGTGATAGATGTTCGCAACACCTTGATGTACACACTTGCTTACATCATAACCCTAGGACACATCCAGATACTGTAATCGTGCCAGATTTCTTGTATCCTGATACTGTCAGCGTGACTGGAAACTGGGACGACTTTAGGGTCGTGATTGTTGATAGTTATTTCAGTATGACGAGACCGCTAGATAGAGGTTCAGGTTCAGCGCACACTCGTTGACCACTTGGGGAGGGAAAGACAGTTACTAGACTTTTGGGCTCCTCTACACGCGCTATATATATGTATATGTTCTATTTCTATAGTGTTCCTGTATCCGGAGTAGTAGTATCACCCATGTGACTCTTTGCCCGGAGCTGCGGTACGTCCCGTGTGTTTCCGTGTCCGAAGCTACGATTTTATTTTGGACAGCCCACGCGTCGAACATTGTCTTCAAAATTTGTGTCTCACTTAGGTGGTTATGCTAGATTACACCGGCGTTGCACTTATTTTTTTTGTTATACTATGGCATGCTATATTGTTGTACCTTGTTACGTCCCTCTGAGGACCTGGTCCCCTGCTAGTTTTGAAGCACAGACAATTACGAAGCCTTTGGAGTTGCTGATGGAGTTGCTTGTCTTGCAGGCATTGGTACCAGGTACTTATATAATTTCTACCGGCGTTATGGTTATTTTATTCATACTGTTTATTCATCTGCTGTTGTAGCCTAGTTTTTATAGACTCATATTTTTTCTCGAGTCTATTCGAGTTTGTGTGTTATTGGGCGGCCGACTGTAGCACATATAGCTCATTCTTGTGTATTTATGTTCATTGTGGATTGAGACATAGATGTTTTTATCTACTGGATTATTTAGATAGTGACCTTTATTATACAGCTTATACGTGTTCGAGTCGGACCAAAGTCTGGTCGAATGCGTAGCTGGCATGTTGCGTATTCCTGGTCCTATGTATTTTGGGACTGGGGCGTGATATATCGAAGCCTATTACTCCGACTCGATCATTTACAAACAGGTCTACCAAGATGAAGGTAGCAATAATATCGATGATGAGGAAGAGGCCGCGGCAACACCAGAAGAGCCCTTAAGAGTCCATCTAAAGGCACGCGTTCCCGACATAACCTCTTATCTCGTCGTAAAACTACACAGTAAGGCACCCGAACCTTTTCTCGTCCGCCATCGTAGGACGAATCGATCGTCGAAGAAGGTCCGGTACCATCCACCACGTCCGAACCTCTAGTCGTTCGCCTTCACAGGCCGAATCAACCTCGGAAGAATGCCCTGCTACCTCCTACAACGTCCAAGCCTCTGGTAGTAAAGCTGCGCAGGAAACCCCCAAAGTCGTCGTTCACACTGGGGTAGATCTCGGAAAGGACGAGCTGGAGCAGTACGTAGTTGCTCACACAAACGTCCCTTCTTTGGACGATATAATTCCTAAAGAAAAGATACCTTATTTTGTACATAAAGGGCTATCTTTGAACATCTCTAAAGCTGCACACATAAGCACACTATATTCCATGGAGCACGGTCTAGGCCTATGCTTGCAGACACAGGTGACTGCTACCTATGAAGTAAACCAGATCCTCCCAAGCCAAGATTCCTACTTCACGGTTCCAGCAAGGAGGGAGGAAGACAAACCCATCATCTTCGGCAGGATTGAATGCCCCCAGTCCTTCATCCAGGAGGAATAAGAGCCAGGACCTGATACCTGCAAAATACAACTCTACCGGTTCAGTAGTCAAGCCAAACACCTCATCCAGAAGATGGTTTATGATCTTAAAAGCAACCGAGGTCTGAATCAAGGCAAAGGTCGATGACTACCCTTGCGCCTCATTGCTCAGGCAGGAAAATTTGAGGAATACTACCATAAAATCAAGTATGGCTTAGGGTACGTTACACCTCCCACAACCCCTGAAGGCTCGGATGATGAAGATGAGTTACACTCTCACTCTTCAGAGTCTTCCTCTTGGGACTCCAACGTCAGTATCAGGAGATGCTCAAGAAAATATTGTATGTCAACATGGTGTCAGCTGACCCTAAGAAAGACGACGAGTATCCACCGAAACTCTTTGAAGTAGAACCGTGGGCCCAACGCCTAGATGCACAATGGAAGATGTGGTTCAAAAAACGAGAACCTTCCAACGAGGACAAAGTCGTACAAGTCAATCTGGGCGACGAATCCTTCCCTAAACCTATCTTCATTAGCAAGAGTCTGACTGATGAGGATCGGGAATCTCTGCTACAGCTCGTCAGGGAATATTGATGTCTTCGCCTGGAGCTACGAAGACATGCCAGGACTGGACCCACAAATTATGGTCCACAAGCTCAACATCTCGTCGAGCGCTAAGCCTGTCAAGCAGGAGCAACGATGGTTCCGGCTGTACATTATGAACGCCATTGAAGCTGAAGTCAACAAACCGATAGCTAGTGGCTTCGTCCACGAAAAACAACATCCCGATTGGGTAGCCAATAATATCGTACCCATCGTCAAAAAAATGGAAAGATCTGGATCTGTATTGACTTCCATGATCTGAACGAGGCCTACCCTAAGGATGAGTTCCCCCTTTCGATCACAGAAATAATGATCGAGAAATGCGATTGGAATAAGAAACTGGGTGAATGTCTCTGGACCTACCGTTCAATGGTCCGAATAGCTACTGGCAATACGTCTTTTTCTCTGGTGTACCAAAGCGAAGCGGTCCTCCCGCTCGAGATCTAAATTCCTTCACTCCGAGTAGCTCTCTCAAACCAATTAACCGTCGACGATAATCACCACCGATGACTACAAAACTTAGAAGCACTTGACGAGAAACGTCTCTTAGCTCAACAGCGCATTGAGCTTTACCAAGCGCGTCTCTCGGGAGCCTTCAACAAACGGGTGAAGAAGAGGACCTACCAGGTGGGTGATCTCGTCCTGATTGTAAGGAGGCTGATGGTTATGAACCACAAGACAGCTGGCAAATTCTAAGCCAAATGGGAAGGCTCGTTCGTCGTAGTATCGGTATTCTCTAACGGCGCCTGCCGGCTCATGAAATCCAACTGCGACTTGCTCATGATGCCAATCAATGACAAGTTCCTGAAAAAGTACTATGTCTAAGATAGACTTTTACTCTCCTTCTCCCCACCCGGGCAATCAAGATTTACAGTCTTTACACTCTTGACTCTTCTTCCCTGGTAAGTGCCTATGTACAATATTTTCCATTCTTTATAAATTTTTATAAAAGCCATTATTTGTATCCAGGAGTCCTGGATACACGACAAATGATGGATCCTCAAAGATCACCAGCGGAGCAGTCCTCAGGTCCACCTTCACACTCCCGCACGGACCACTCAATCCAATATTTTTAGACGCTAGCCATGTTCATATTACCTCTGAGCTATCGTCCTACCAAGCTCCCCAGCGGAGCAATCCTCAGGTCTATCTTCATTCTCTGATGGGCCACACTCAGCAAACCACTCCTTAGAGAGTTTTCCGTATATTAGTTCACGTCCATATTACATCTGAACTACTGTCCTAACATTTTTTTTCGGCTGAGTTTGTCATGTCCATATTACATGTGAGCAAAAATCCTGGGTCTTGGCTATCGATCAATACGTCCATATTACCTCTAATATCGGTTGTCATGTCCACTTATCATACATACTTACCAAGGTACGCCAGCGGTGCTGAGTCCACAAAATCTACCGCGTCCATATCACCTCTGTCAGGACTTGTCTCGAACTTATTATTTGCACTCAAGTGTGCAAAAAGTAATGGGTACACAAAACCTATCACGTCCATACTACCTCTGATAGGGCTTGTTTCGAATTTATTATTTGCACCCAACGTGCACAACAAATAATAGGTCCACCAAAGATCTTCCAGTGGGATGTCCTTAAAAGGTTACGGTATTTTACTACGTCCATATTACCTCTAGTGCAATACCCGAAGTTTATACGGATAATTCCAACAAAAGGAGAAAATTGTATTTTTATTATTTTTCCCTAAACGGGGAACTAAAAAAAAGCAAACGACATTTGAGGACTTACCAACGCCTCAATCAAAATAAAAAAGGAAGAAACGACCACTGATACCACTGATCGGTGCACAACTCTTCTAAGCGTCCTCGGAGACGAGTCACTCTGGCATCAATCTAATTTCTGAGTCGGCGCTCGGCTTCTTGATCTACAGCAGCGGGACTATCAAGGTAACCGTAAGACTGGTGCTTCTGCTCCATTCTCTTCAGAGTCTCCTCAAGGGCGGCAGAAGACTGGGTTACAGTGAGAGATTGTGCACGGATAACCTCCCGCTCTTGACGGACCTCGCGAACGTCACCCTCCAGGATCTTGAGGTTGGTCTGAAGTTGTGCAATCTTCGCCTGGATCTTAGCAATAGTGTGAGAGAACCCATCTTCTCGAGCGAAACTAACCGCCTCATCTGCGTCCAACGTGATACGTTGGAGTTCCAATTTTCAGAGTTCTTGCTCAAGACCGACCTTGGTTTGCCAATAGGCAGCCTTCACTTATTTTACGGAGTCCAGAAGGCGTTCATACTCCATGGCCACGGTCGCAACGACGTCAGCCAGTCGCACTTGCTGCAACTCGTCCAAGTGCTGCTCCACTTCAATTAATTTCTGAAATAGCTGGCCAGCCATCTGCTCAGAGCCAGAGAGGGTCTTCGGAATCTGTATCTGCCCCAGGGCACCGTTCTTGGACCAAACAAAGGGCATCCCTCGAACCAATATATTTTGGACCCCTTTCTTCAAAAATATGTAGAAGCCCTCAAGGATAACTTTCAAAGCAGCCATCATCGCAACTTCCGTAGAGGGCATCAAGGGAGCCAAAGCCAAAGGAATTACAGGAAATTCGATGGTTTAAGTAGCATGTGAAATAAAGGGGACAACACTCGACAAGTCGGATGGTAGAACCATAGGTGTTGGACGACGGACTTCTTTCGCAGCAGCCAAATTCTGTCCCGCCGAAATTAGTGTTTGGACGCTAGGCAAACTGGCAAGCTTGGCCCTCACACTGGCAAGACCAGAAATGGATCCCTCTGGAGGACCGCTACTCCCAGCAACTAAGGAAGCCGTAACTTTATGTCGTCCAACATCATCCCGCGGAGGTGACAAAGCGGTCGCCATACCAGGCAGACTCGCAGAGATAAAGGTCTCCCCTACACTGACCCTAATAGAAGGTTCCATCGGATGTTCTTCGACCCTAGTAGGGGGAGGGAGAATGGACTTCCTTCGAACCAGTCCTCTACCTTTTTCTTCTTTCGCATCTTCCTCAGAGGGCACATTCACTATCCTCAGAGGAGAAGTTGAGTCTGCAGGGCCAAAACTACCTGTGATTGACCGTACCAACTGTAGCGCCCCGTTCCCCGGTGCAGGGAGCACGGCTAAGAAATACAAGATGATATCGTTCGATCGGGATAGATTGAAACAAGAACTCGTCCTCGTTATGGATTTGTTTCTTCGGAATCGATTCCCATATTCAGTGGACCGTGCCCCCGGGATCGACTTAGCGGCAGAGTCAGGAGGGACCTCTCCACTGTTATCTTTTCTTGTCTCAGATTTTGATGTCGCTTGTTGCTTTCGTGCTTTGAATTGGTTTTCAGATTTGCTTGTTTTCCTTGAACGGTTTCGATGGATTTCATTGTTTACGTTTATTGAACTGCACTTTAATTCCGAGATTGGAAAGAGTGGAAGGAGTATTGATCGAGTTGTTCGTGATGCAGGTGAACAAGCAGTAGGCGACTTACGAACGCAGTCGTGAAGCACCTCTTTCCTTCTCCCTTCCAAACAACTAAGTGAGTGGCTACCATCCCGATTAGCCAGCCCTGCTTCCAGTCTTCACACCTAAAATCTTGTATTATTCTTTGCCCCGATCAAACGATACCAAGTAATAACTAAAAGACTGCAAAGATAAAAAGGGAATAGACTTGGATATTATGCTTGTAAATCAAACATGTGAACTGTTATCTTATCATATGCTAGTTCGTTGCAAATATTCTATAAACCGTGCTAAGTATGGATCATGTCTTGTATATGCATAATTGTTCAGAGAGGCTATGCAAAATGAATCATGCAATACTTCTTGTCTTGTACTCGTGTTCTTGTACTCGTGTTGCCTCAACTGCATGAATTGTTAACTTAATAATCGTGTTCGATCATGGACAACTTGTGCACAAGGTATTTGTTCTGCGGACGGTCGTTGGGGCACTGGCACCGATCCGATCCGGGCGAAACTCGTGTGTAGTCATCGTGTACGGGACAGGATAGCTTGCAGCGCATCGTGTACTCTCGTAGCATGCTATCCTTGTCCTTGGCTACGTCCATTATGGCAATCAAGCCAGTGATCCTCGTGTATATTTAAACCTGTTGCAAACTAACTTGTGTCTTCGTGGCAGGGAAGGCATGGTAAGTATTGTACAGGTGGTTCAGACGGGCAGGTAAAATCCACCGAACGGTGGCAAGTTTATTTCAGTAAATTCTATATGCTGCTTACTTGTAAATGAACTAAGGCAAGATAGAAACCGACAAAAATATGCATGCTTCATTAAATCAACGTGTTGATTGGTATAGTTCGGTTAGCTCGCCTTCACCAGTATGTTTCGATATACTGACCCTCGTTGAAACAGGTTCCCCGTACTAAGGCGAACCGAGCGAGGAGCCGAAGTTGTCTTCCCGATCCATTCCAGCTATAGCCGCATCCTGACCGCACCGCTTTTTGAAGTACTTGAAGGAAGGAGCTTGCAACTCTGTACACAATACAGCTCCGTGGCAAAGCCGTCCTCCAGCCCGGAGGTCTATATCATTTTGAAGTTTAGTAAAGGGATGTAATGTACAGGACTACTATCTCATTTTGACAAATGCAGCTTCGTGGCAAAGCCGTCCTCCAGCCCGGAGGTCTATATATTTTGAAGTTTAGTAAAGGGATGTAATGTACAGGACTGCTATCTCATTTTGAGTCAACACTTTTGTAAGCCCGTGCGGCATATTAGCTGACTCGTTCAAGAGTTTATAATAGATGTTCATTATCAATAAAGAGAACTTTTTCATATTTTAAATCTGTGTTTTAATTTATCTGCGTACTCTGAATATGTGCTTGCTATGCAAATCATTAAAGCCTTGTGCGGGCGTAACCCCAGGCCCGCACGGCGGTCACGATTCGGGGGACGCCTCAATGATTCTACGGAATTGGGTCGTGACATAATGGGCAAATTAGCTGACTCGTTCAAGAGTTTGTAATAGATGTTCATTATCAATAAAGAGAACTTTTCCATGTTTCAAATCTGTGTTTCAATTTATCTGCGTACTCTGAATATGTGCTCGTTATGCAAAATACTTTAGCCTTGTGCGGGTGCAACCCCAGGCCCGCACGGCGGTCACGCGGGGGGACGCCCCTACGATTCGGCGAAATCGGGGCGTGATACCAACAAAATAGAAAATTGAAGATGAAATATCTCATCCTGCGAGAAAAGGTGAAACAACATACCCGGAACAGATGACGGAATTTGTGGAGCCACCTAACAATGTCCGAGTCATCCATCAAGATATGGAGAGTAGCCGGTTCCACCAGCTCCCCTCGGGGATATGCTCGCCTAAATTCTCAGGGACAGGCTCCTCAGTCGCAACCTCGGGATCAAGAGACATCGAATCTTCGTCTCGCTTTGAATAAGAGACCCTAGCAGCCGCAGGCCGCCGAGGGTGGTCATTTTCCTGTGGCTGCAAAGTTTCAAACAGACTAGAAGAAATATGCTCATCTAGAGAAGTCGTAAGAATCAAACTAAGAGGTCTTACGGGCACCGCTATCGCATACAAGGCTAGGTCCGGTCCAAAAACTAACAGCGCACTGGATCCTACCTCATCTCTTACATCTTTCGCAGGAGGACCAGATTCTTCTATAAGCCCCGCCTCCAGAACCTCCTCAACTCGCACTTACTTGGAATGACTCGGTGACGAGCCACAGTTATCTTGCGCTTAGGGGCAGGAGGGCCATCAGAAGGAGTCTCCTCGTTAGTCGGCGAGTCTGAGTCAACAAGCAAAGGTCGGGCCAAGCTCTTGCCATTCTTGGGTGTTCGTCGACCTTTCAAAGGTGAAGGCACAAAAACAGTGCCCGCCAGGTAGCTCGTCCCGGGATCATAGTCAGACGGTGGAGCATTGACCGTACAGTAGAAATTCCTCGCAGCAAACAGCTTGTTCAGAACAACGCCAGCCACCGGCAACCCGAACTCAGCTTGTATTCCGATGGCGGCGTAGTAGCTCCACACGCGAGCACCATCGAGAAGATTATCGCAATACCCAAGGGAAGCACTAGGAGTACCCAATAGAAGTTGGTTGTACCCTAATTGATGAGCAAACCGAGTAGGAAGATAGGGCTCTAATAGACGTCAGCTCGATTTTGATACACCAAATGGGAAGGACGGATAGCAATGAGCCAGCGATAAAATTTTGTCGACAGCGGGTGATCAGCAACCTTACTATCTCGATGAATAGCACTCATTTCTCTCTCTGTAAATTCAGGGATAGTGCTAAAGAATGTTGAACCTTTCAGATAAGTAAGCTCCTTCCTACAAGGGAGCACATCCTCGCACTTCCACTTCATCCCCTGGTAGCGGCGGATAACAACATCCCCCTCCAACATTCCCTCTTAGGTGCCGGAGAAGATTAAGGACCGCTGGTGTAGTAAAAGTCAATCCATCAAGTAGTGATAGGGTAACTCCACCTTATTGAACTCTCAAAACCCATTGTAGTGATTTACCTTGGAGGCAAAACGTCGGAGGCCGCGGTGGATGTAGCAGACCATCGCAGGTAGTAACACAAGAGGATGGCCAAAAGCTAGCCTCACGGCCGGAAGAATAAGATAACTAGGCATGCTAGCCTAGGATTTTGATGAGTGCCATTACGACTGATTCTCTCAATCAAGCCTGAACCCCCCGTGAAGACGCAGCTGCAAAGCCAGATCATCAAGTATCCCGCTAGCAGCGCCTTCTCAGACAGCTCGTGGGTGTCTATAAAGAAGTAACTCAACTCCTCACTCTCGGCAGATGGGTCGCGAGCGACATACGCTTCTCGATATTGCTGGATCAAAGCCACGATAGCCTATTGGGATTGCGGCCCATGGACATAAACTTCATCCGACTCGGGCTCCTCCTGGAAAAGATAGTGCGTCCAGACAGTAATATGAGGGATGTCCACTTCGGACGGCTTCTCCTCTTTATACATTCGCTGATAGATACTATGAGGGCACATTAGCTCTGCGTATACTGCCAAGAGATCCGGATCCTCCTTTTTGAGATCCTCTAATTTTTTGTTACTCGGGACATATTCCTCGTAAGACACTCTATCCCAGGGAAGCTTCGACATCAAATGCATCTCAAGCAAAGCAAGCCCCATCTCACCACCGGGGGTGAAGAAAGTCCCCGTATAGCTGTTGTACGTCTCCATTAAAGCAATAAAGAGGCAACGATTCATCTCCATGACATAACAGGTGCCCCTCACAGCATGGAAGAGATTGGCGTCCTGTAGTTCCCGTTCATAGATCTTCAGCACCCATCAGGTTAGCCGACACCACGAGGGACTGTAATGGGCCCAGCCAAGAGTCCTTAATTGACCAGAAGGATAACTCCCTATCTTGGCCACTTGGTGGAGGAACGTGTCCACAACATAAGCGTCAAGGTTTGGCCCCAAGTCGCTCCTGACAACCCCCAGTGCCAACCCGAGAGAAGAGTAGGAAGGCGACTCCTTATGACAAAAGAAAGTCCCCTTGCCCAGATTTGGTCCATGCCAGATGTTACCAATAAGGGCTCCCCGTGGCTCAGGCATCAAGTTCCAGCCCATCGCCCTCCGGCTCATTACTACGCGAAAGTCCGACAGAGGCATATGACGCTCGAAAGAGGGCAGCAACATCTTTACCCCGCAATGGGTGAAAGTCCAGTTCTCCTTGGACTTTCCCAAGTCTGAAGCAGAGGTAGTCATCGCATCCCCAAAAAGAAAGAAGGGTTTCTTGAAAAAAAGATCCTGTCCGGTAGCACTTTTCCCTGCATTCATCTGGCTTTGAAGGTAAAACTCACTCTGGTCGGCAATCAACTTTTGCCTCTCGGACGAGAAACCCCTATCCAGTTGGATTTGTATCGAGGCGGTCAAATTTGTAAAGTTTATGCTGAATGGGACCCACTTACGGTTGAGAATCAACACACCAGAAAGAGTAGCGGACAAGCTCACTGCAAAGAACATAAAAGAAGCGCAAATTAGCACGTGTGACAAAGTATCACAACATAAAGCCATACGTGTCATCCGTAGAAGGCGTAGACTATATCTGCGCAATACAGGGTTATCACCCATACGACAGACCCACGGACTGCGTATCGCATAATAGCGCAAAGGCCCCGCATGTCGCTTCATCCATGTTACGAACCATATAAGCAATATCTCAGGGTTTTTATTTGTCATCGTCCCCAGAGGGAACCCTACCTTTGACAGGCTTTTGCACCTCAGAAGGAATCTTCAAGGAGCCGCCCTCAGCGACGGGAGCCTTCCCCCTTTCTGTGCCCTTCTTCTTTGGGACCGAAGCCTCGGTAGCTAGGCCCTTGCCCTTGGCAGCCGTGGAAGAAGAAGGAACTCAAGAAGCCATGGTAGTCGTCAACGAAGAATACAAGAAAAAATGTAACAATGGAGGAAAAAAATTAGCAAAGATCTCTCTTTTTACCGACTTCTCCTCTTTTATAGTCCAAACTGCCTCGATCCACGTGGAAACCTAGGATGAGAATGACGCTCAAATTCCTGATCCACTGTCACACAGGAGTAAACCGCCGCCTCGGGCTCCGCGCCGTGAGATGGCTAAGAATCCCAAAAAATCTTCTTAAGGATTGAATTGAATCATGTAGTTAATGCAGAAGTGATAGTCTGGAAGTGCTCAACGATGCGGCCTACGAACCATGCGGTCCCCTTTGCCATCCATACGACCAAAGTGCTTTTCCTTCATGCTTTTTATTCAAAGTATTCCAAACTTGCCAGTTTAAAAAACTTTGAAGGGAGCCTTGTAGAAGTATGAAAAATATGCATCTATGCGTCCAACAAACCATGTGCCTCAGAATAAAGCTCAGAAGAGAACGGACTGCAGAATCATCCTGCGGCCCAACAAGGTGACATACATGTGTCCCATTTCGGCTGAAGCAGCAGTGGCCGCAGATATACCTGGCGTGGCAACCTGACAACGGGATCGTCTCTGACACATGATCCTGACAAAGAGGATTTTTTGAATGCCTCAAAAGACGAGAACACACTAAACGACAGAAGTCTCACGTCGGCAAAGAACAACACTCTCGATAGGGTACATCGCCACGTGTACAGCACAACAAGGGTCTCATACGTTCCAGACTCCATGCATTTCATGCGTATCTAATCCCATGCATCCCAGACTCCATGCGTTCCATGCGTCTCTGACCCCATGCGTCCCAGACTCCATACGCCTCATGCGTCTCTGGCCACATGTGTCCCAGACTCCATGAAGACCAAATCTTGTTGTTGCGACATAAGTGATTATCTCCAGCCAAATGCGGGCCACGTGTCAAGCTGACCAAGTCACGCCCACAAATGATGAGAACCGTCCAGATCTTCAGCAATAAAAAATCTCAACAAGTGCCCACGTGGCATCTTGGCCTGCTCATGGTTGCAGCTGCATCTGTTAAGAAGGCACACGTGGCATCCTCCGGCATCTATACGGCATAACATATGCGCGCCCGAGAAACTATATATACCCGGATGGTAAGCCCAAAGACGGAGGGAGCGAGGAGGATACGGAGAGCATAGGGGCAACATGGAGAGAGAACATCTAGAGCCAAGCCGAGGGAGAACACAAGCTTCTTCACCCTGCGTCGGATCGCAAAAGGACTAAAGGAGCCTCCATTGTGCTCTTTGTCCATCGTCATACCCCCATAATCAAAAATTTGTACTTAGATTGTCTATATATGACCTCTTTGTACTTTCTTTAGTTTGTTATTGAAGCAATCAATTTTAATGACGAACAGGCCCGAGCTAGCAGGGGGCCAATGGTTGCCGGCCACGTTGGCGCGGGCCAGCGTTGTCCCCCTTAGGGGCAGGCAAAATAGCCTTTTCCTTTTGGAAAAAATGATATCAAAGGAATATTACGGTAAGCTTTAATAAAGGCCAGTCCTGAGCTCATAGGGGTTCGAGACAAATTTTCAAAATGGGGCTCCCATACATAATGTAATTTTTTTTTAAAAATTTGAAATAAAAGTAAATTAAAGAAATTATTGATAACAATATTTGAACTAAAGACCTCTAGTGTACAAGTCTAACATAATAATTATTGCTATGTGTTAAGGTGGACATATGGTACATACTAGTTCTATTTTAGATACAAGATTATTAATATTTTTATGTTTAAACTAATTTTTTTGGACCCTCCTGGCCAGTGAACAATGGGCCATCATCCTGACTACCTTTGCTTTAACAGATAATATTTGACCAAGTCAAAGTATCAAAAAAGTGAGCTTTTAGTTGGAGAGTAAGGACATCAATGAGCATTTTCACTACCAGAATAAGGCAAATCAGCGACACAGGAAAGCGTCACCAAATGTCAAAAATATGTCTCTAGTACCTAATAGCGACGTATTTAGCGACTTTTGGACTTAGTCGCGATAAAGCTAGTCGCTGATAAAAACGTCAAAAAATATCGTTGTATCGACGTAATTTAACGACGTTACAAAGTCGCAAAAATGATGACTCTTAGCGTCGAGTGTTGTCAAATTTGTGACGTTAAATTTGGTCGGTAAATATCGTTAAATTTAGCGACTACCTGCGGCAGAATCAGCGACGAATAGCTGACATGGCCAAAATTGCTATGTCAACAATATTTAGCGACGTATAGTGATGACCAGCGACGCCATGAGACAGTTTAGAGACGTCTTTATGCGTTGCTAATGACGTCGCTAAAGGTGACTAAACATCACTAAACGTCGCTAATATTGAAAATAAACAACTGAAATAAATGAATCCCTGCAATATCACAGTATAACATGCCTACAGTATCACATTTCAAATAATAGACAGACCCGGAGCAACCCTCCTTTGAATTTTTTTGGTTTGCCGACCCCTTCGGTGGAACACTAAACACCGATAAAATCACACAACAACAATGATAAAATTAATCAATAAAAAGATGACTCTAAGGCCCGAATGTAGTCACATAATATCCAGTCACACAATAAAATATACAAAAAAAGTCACACAATAAAAGTGTACAAATATTAAGTAAAAACTCCCATGAATGGACCAATACATGCATGCCAAAAAAAAACTACTAATGATAAGGAGGAGGAGCCGCGTCAAATTTGAGATAATAGCGCGTAAACTACTCATGTGTAAGAATCATGGAACTTGATGCAGGAGTCGATGTAGATGACGATGGAGGCGGATTATGAGGACGTCGCTACTCAAACTCTGTCAGTCGAGCGTCGCAAATATCCATAAAAGATAACAACCACCTAGTACTATGCTCCACTCGCTTTTCCATCTGAAGATGTGATGCTTGCATCATCGATAGTGTAGCTTCCACGGTCTCCACTCGCTCGCTCATCTCAATATGTGACACATGCATCCTCGATAGTGTAGCGTCCACGGTCAACTATGACTCCTGCAGTGACGTCATGTTGCTCTTTGTTGACGTGGCTAGATCCTTCAGCTCCATGATGCTACGCTCCAGCAATTCGAAACATACTATGAGCGTCGTATCGTCTGTCTGCGGATGCGGATGTACCATAATCCTCTGCATCAACTCGTCATGCAGAGATACGATCTGAAGGTCACCTCTCTCCTGGGCTCGCTGCGACTCCTGGGAGGGCTGTGGGATATTCACATCCACAGAGGGTGTCCTAGAGGACTGTGACGCAAAATAGGCACCGTAGGATCCCGTAGCGTAGTATGTATCCCTATGCAGACCACCAACGACTCTCATCCATAGCTCGTCATCCGATGGAGCTGGGTGGGTCAGGGGTTACGAGGAACTACCACCCTCTACCTATGTGGGCTGGGTCAACTTTTTGCGGAGCCTCCTATACTCATCCTAGAAAAATATGTATCTATCGATAAGCGTACTACTTACTATATATCTTAGGTACTTATTACTAATTACATGTATTTTTTGCTAAGTTATATCAAAATTAACAAACATATGAGTAATACATATGTAGCTCTGCGTCGTCCTATCATCGATAAGTTGTCCCCTTCCTATGAGTGGCGAAGAACATTGTCACCATGTTCACGTCTTCACCCCTCTAGATCTGTTAAAAAATATATTATTTGTTATTAAAGTAAAAAAATTAGGCCACGATGATTAAAAATTGTACGTATACAATGGAAGACGTACTAAGCGACGAAAATGTTCCGTCATCGGAATCGACCCACCACACCACTTTCTCGCCCTCTGTCGAGCCGTCTTGGCCTTCTCCAACTTTTTCCTATACCTATCCTCGTTGAATCTAGCCCTCATCGCAGCTGTAGTGCCTCAAATCCCGATCCGACCGGGACGAGCACTATGTAATTGGGCTTGTGGCTAGTCCGTCTGAGTCGTAACTTAGATCTCGGCATCTTCTTGCCACGGACAAAATTCGATGATCCTTTCCAACTCATGGAAAGGCCTCTATTGAAACGAGTCCAATAGTTTTCGTATTTTGGTAGCTTGGTTTTGCTTGGATTTTGCTTGCTTGTCGCTTTGAGATTTTGGATTTGTGTTGCTTTCGATTTGCTTGGTTTTCGCTGCTGGTTTTATCGTTTGGAGCTTGAGATTTTGGGGAGTTCGACAAGGAAGGATAGGCAAGATTTCTAACTCGGTGCTTGTGCTGTTTCAGGTCCACGTAACTGACGTTTGATCGTCACTAGCGGGATTCCTAGTTTCAGCCTCTTTTCCCTTAACCAGTGAGTGGTTTGGTCCATTCTTTCCTACTTCTTCATGCCAACATCTCTAAGTTTCAATCGTTCACTCGATGATGCCCGGTTGGACGCCTAGGAAATCCTTAGCCACAGGCATGCCAGCCACTAAGAAAGGAACATGGAAATTGTAGACTATTTTTTATTATATGCTTGCACATATTATAAACTGAGGTTTTGAGAAAAGAAAGTTGGTCGTTGGTGGCGGCCTGGTGCCTCGGATAGAGTTTGGACCCACGGGATACCAAAATCGGAATACCGCTTGAGAAAATATGAACTGTTGCATGAGGTATATATGTTGCTGCTTTACTTCTTCTGTTGTTTCGATGCATTGTATGAGATATAAATTATTTATGCATTTGCATGGTCTGGGACAACTTGTGCACAAGGTTTGGCATTTCCTCGAAATGGTCTTCCGGGGCACTGGAACCGTATCGATCCGGAGGGAAATATTCGATTCGTGCTAGTCACGATGCTTAGCGGGACCTCCAGCAGGGCTTGCTACCCGGGCTGATAGGGCACGCCACTAATGCTTGGAAATATGTCCCTAAGGTGTCGATCACACCAATGACCATAAAGAATGGAACACATGCTAATCATTGTCTTGTGCAGATGGTAAGTATACTTGTGTTTCGTTGCAGGGAAGGCGTGCATCGATTGAGTAAGCAATCGGTGTACTGGTTGGATTCAATGCTATTTTCATTCCTATCAAAACATGCAACTGATATGAGTTGATTTCACTTTCTTCCTTATAGAAGCTATCTTAATGCATGCTCGCCCCTAACAAGCTAGTGTCGATTTAGTCGAGTGGGTTCATCCCGCTCACCAGTACAAGTTGAGTACTGACCCACGTTGTGGGCAACTATTTCAGGCAATCAGACGGTGCAACGCTAGTGCGTAGCGAGGAGGCGTTAGGAGCACCTCTATTTTGAAGTATAGCTGGAGTCAGTTCATTTTGGAGGCATGGACTTCAATCCATACAAGGGCGTAATGTGCAAACGACGTGGACTATCTGACGGAGCATGCCCTGCATTTTGAGTTATCTTTTGTAATGTAATTCAATAGCCGAGAAGGCACATCAATGTAAACTCTATGTAAATTACTCTGAATTATCAATGAAAAAGCATGTTTCTTCCGCATTTGTGTTCAAATCTTTGTGAATGTGTTTTATCAATTGTGTTTCAAAATGGGTTCCTAAAACTGCAAGTTCTTGCCTTGTGCGAGCGCAACCCCAGGCTCGCACGACATCACGCCCCTAGCGAGGACGAATCGGTTCCGTAAAGGATTCGGCGAGGACGAATGACCCTTTCGGGATTTGGGGCGTGACATATTGGTATCAGAGCCAGGTTGTACTTCCTTGGGATTTCAAAAGAATATAAAGGAGTTTGATGCGCTTCTCTATTGAGTTGCGTTCGGCGTCCGCTGCATCAGATGAGTCGCCTATACAATGAGCCCGTAGATATAAAATCTATCGATTTTGGAGTGTTAACAAGCTACTCTCTTTTGTAGCAATGGCTAAGAAAAACACTGTCGCTGCAAGCAGTGCTCAGCCTATCCAGAGCGATCCAACAAGTTCTGGAGAATCCGGAGGAGCGGGTTCAACCGGTATGGCGGAACGGCTTATGCATCTCATGGAGGTGCAGCAACAACAAGCCGTTACGCAACAGGCGCAATTTGCTTCTCAGCAGAAGTAGATGGATACCATGATGCAACTGATTGCATCCTTGGTACCAAGCAACGGGACTGCCACTGTGACTCCTGCGACACCGCCGGCTGTGGCAGTAGACGATGAGTCAGAAAAGACTCAGCCTCCAGCAAGGAACTCATGCCGAGCAGCAGAGTTCACTAAGATGCATCTGCCAACGTTCAACGGACGAGCAGAACCGGACGTGGTAATGGGATGGATTGCTAAGATGGAGGGACTCTTCAACCTGGTTGGCATCCGGGGATCCAAGCGAGTTGTCTGTGCATCAGTTCAGCTGGAATTGCGTGCGCATGATTGGTGGGAGGCAACGAAGCAAGGGATTTATGATGCCAATCCCAACTGCAAAATTACTTGGAAAATGTTCAAATCAGCTTTCATTGAACAGTATATTCCCTGAGCCGTGCGTCAACAAAAGGAAGACGACTTCAGCAATCTGGTGCAAGGGAGTTTGTCTGTTGACGATTACGACTCAGTGTTCGCTAAGCTGGCAAAGTTTGCTGGGCACTTCCTGCCTAACCAGCAGGCGTGGTGCTATCATTTTCAAAAAGGTTTGAATGACGAGTTGCGTAGGGACGTCATCAACCATAGGTGCCAAACATACAGGGAATGCTACGAAGCAGCCCTGAATAGCGAGCGGATCTTTGGGCGTAATTCCCCAAAGGTCGATGTGCAAACCCCCCGTACCAACAACAGCAAACGACCTCTGGAAACGGGAGGGTCTGGAGCACAAAAACGTCCGCACACATCGGAAAACAGGGGTCCGTCTCAGGCACCGTACTGCCATAGGTGCGGTAGACTAGGGCATCGAATGAATGAGTGCCGAGCTAGAGGGTGTTTTAAATATGGTCGTCTGGACCACAAACATTTTCAATGTCGTGAGGGCAACGGGAATCAGAATAACGGGAATCAGAAAAACAGAAATCGGAACAACGGGAACCAGAACAACGGGAATCAGAACAGGGGGCCTCCAGCAAGTGATGCCAATGCTGTGCCAGTAAATCCACAACGCCAAGGTGCTCAAGGCCGAGTCTATGCCTTGACTCGGGATAAGGCATCTGTCTCTGAAATGGTCGTGACAGGTATATTACTTTTCAGAGAATTGCCCGCTAGAGTCTTATTTGATTCAGGTGCTACGCATAGTTTCATATCTGCTGATTTTACTGTTGAGCATAAATTAGCTTCTACTCCCTTAACTATGAATCTTTGCGTAAGCACACCTTCGGGAGTCGACATGCCCGACCATGCGATCTGTAGGGATGGTTATATTTGCATCGGAGGAAGAAAGCTTTCCTTAGATGTCATTGTACTAGACATTAAGGATTACGATATTATTCTCGGGATGGATTGGTTGGGTGCTTGCCATGCAACAATCGAGTGCGCAGAGAAGCGAGTCGTATTCCGTCTATCCGGCGAGGCAGACTTCTACTATTCGGGCAGCGCTGCACCGAAGACGGCAATGGTGATATCAGCAATTTCGGCAAGGCGTATGCTGCATTCGGGTTGTGAAGGGTACTTAGCTTCAGTTCGAAACACCCGGCAGGAAAGTGCAAATGCAGCTCAGGCTGATGTTATAGCAGATTTCCTCGACGTATTCCCTGACGAGCTGCCTGGAATACCTCCTGATCGTGAGATCGAATTCAGCATCGACACATTTCCGGATGCGCGACCGATATCGAAGGCACCTTATCGAATGGCCCCAGCAGAGCTGAAAGAACTTAAGGTTCAGTTACAAGATCTGTTGGACCGAGGATACATACGTCCAAGCGTTTCTCCGTGGGGTGCTCCGGTACTGTTTGTGAAAAAGAAGGATGGATCCATGCGGCTGTGTATTGACTACCGAGAATTAAATAAGGCGACCGTGATAAATTAGTACCATTTGCCAAGGATATATGACTTATTTGATCAACTGCAAGGTGCAACAGTTTTCTCTAAAGTTGATCTCAGGTCAGGGTATCACCAGTTGAAAATCAAACCCGAAGATATTCAAAAATCTGCGTTCAGGACCCGTTACGGAGACTATGAGTTCCTCGTGATGTCGTTCGGCTTAACGAACGCCCCTGCAGCTTTCATGGATCTGATGAACCGCATGTTTCGGCCGTACGTAGACAAGTTTGTCGTCGTATTCATCGACGACATTCTAATATATTCCAAGAACGAGGCGGAACACAAGGAACACCTGAAGATCGTGTTGCAGACATTACGAGAACATAAGTTGTTCGCTAAGCTCAGCAAGTGCGAGTTCTGGTTGAACAGCGTGGCGTTTCTTGGTCATGTCATCTCGGCAGAAGGCGTCGCCGTAGACCCGAAGAAAATAGAGGCGGTGGTAGACTGGAAACAACCTACGTCAGCTAGTGAAATTCGAAGCTTTCTCGGCCTAGCAGGGTACTACCGTAGGTTCGTGAAAGATTTCTCTAAACTGGCCTCGCCTTTGACTCGCCTTACTCAGAAAGGGATTGTATTCAAATGGAGTGATGAATGCGAAGCTAGCTTTCGGGAACTTAAGCGGCGTCTTATTTCAGCTCCGATTTTAGCACTTCCAGATGGGGTAGAAGAGTTTCAGATATACAGTGACGCTTCAGGACTCGGCTTGGGATGTGTACTCATGCAACGGGACAAGGTAATATCGTACGCCTCCAGGCAACTGAATCCGCACGAGAAAAACTACCCGACGCACGATTTGGAATTGGCGGCGATTGTATTTGCATTGAAGTTGTGGAGGCATTATCTTTATGGCGTTGCTTGCAAAATCTTCACAGATCACAATAGCCTCAAGTATCTATTCACCCAACGGGAACTGAACCTCCGGCAGCGGCGTTGGCTAGAACTTATTAAGGACTATGATCTAACGATCGCGTATACTCCGGATAAGGAAAACATCGTTGCTGATGCTCTGAGTCGAAAGCACGTGGGCTCGTTATCTATAAACAACCGTTTACTTTGAGATCTTGAGGCGATGGGCATCGAATTCCGAGTTCGGCATCAAGGCGTGCAGCTGGCACCACTCCATCTTGAACCGAGTTTACGGGATAGAATCAAGTCAGCTCTGGAGGGCGATCAGTTCCTAGCGAAAGTACGCGGATTGATCTCGGCGGGGAAGACGTCTGACTTTGTGGCAGGCGAAGATGGGGCCTTACAAATGAAAGGAAGGCTATGCGTCCCTAGCTACCCTGAACTCCGAAGGGAAATTATGGCTGAAGCACACTACGCGAGGTATTCTTTGCATCAAGGGAGCACTAAGATGTACAAGGACTTACGCGGTACCTTCTGATGGCAAGGTATGAAGCGGGATGTGGCGACCTTTGTGTCACAGTGCATGGCCTGCGAACAGGTAAAAGCTGAACATCAGAGGCCCGGCGGGGAGATGCAGAACCTCGCTATTCCTGAGTGGAAATGGGATAACATCACTATCGATTTCGTTGTGGGATTTCCGAAGACGCCACGGGGGCATGATGCGATTTGGGTCAAAGTTGATCGTTTGACCAAATCAGCCCACTTTCTTCCCATAAAAGTTGCGTGGAGCGTCGATCGATTAGCACAGATCTACATAGACGAGATTGTCCGATTACACGGAGTGCCCGCTTCTATCGTCTCTGACCGTGACGGACGTTTCTTATCTCGTTTTTGGACTAGCCCACAGTCTGCTTTGGAAACCAAGCTACAGTTCAGTACTGCATACCACCCCCAGACTGATGGCCAAACAGAGAGGATAAATCAGATACTTGAAGATATGTTATGGCTGTGTGTGATCGATTTAAAAACTAGTTGGGACACGCACCTTCCGTTGGCGGAGTTTGCGTACAACAACAGCTACCAATCGAGCATCCAGATGGCACCGTACGAAGCACTTTATGGGCGCAAGTGTCGATCTCCAATCTGTTGGGACGAAGTCGGCGAGCGGCAGGTACTCGGGCTAGAGCTGGTGGAGCAGGCAGTCGAGAAAGTTCGCTTGATTCGGGAAAGACTCCGCACTGCGCAGAGCCGACAGAAAAGCTATGCCGATACTCATCGTAGGCTTTTGGAGTTCATGGTCGGGGATCATGTCTTCTTGAAAGTGACGCCGATGCGTGGAGTGATGCATTTCGGCGTGAAGGGCAAACTGAGTCCCAGGTTTGTCGGCCCCTTTGAAATACTAGAACGGGTGGCAGCTGTGGCATACCGAATTGCACTACCTCCCGCCTTGGCTGGAGTGCACGACGTATTCCACGTTTCCCAACTGCGAAAGTATGTGCATGACTCGAGTCAGGTAGTTAGCTTCGAACAGCTAGAATTGCGCACGGATTTGTCATACTCAGAGGAGCCGGTGCAGATTCTGGATCGTAAGAAAAAAGTACTTCGCAACTGTAAGATTTCCTTGGTTCGCATGCTGTGGCTGAACCATACAGTTGGGGAATCAACCTAGGAAGTAGAATCGGAGATGAAGGAGAAGTATCCTTCGTTGTTCTTTCAGTCGGAGGTAGGGCCTTGTTCTTAAGTTTCAGGTCAGCCTTGTTCTTAAGTTTCGGGGCAAAACTTTTTCTTAGTGGTATATTATGTAGTGCCTCAAATCCCGATCCGACCGGGACGAGCACTATGTAATTGGGCTTGTGGCTAGTCCGTCTGAGTCGTAACTTAGATCTCGGCATCTTCTTGCCACGGACAAAATGCGATGATCCTTTCCAACTCATGGAAATGCCTCTATTGAAACGAGTCCAATAGTTTTCGTGTTTGGGTAGCTTGGTTTTGCTTGGATTTTGCTTGCTTGTCGCTTTGAGATTTTGGATTTGTGTTGCTTTCGATTTTCTTGGTTTTCGCTGCTGGTTTTATCGTTTGGAGCTTGAGGTTTTGGAGAGTTCGGCAAGGAAGGATAGGCAAGATTTCTAACTCGGTGCTTGTGCTGTTTCAGGTCCGCGTAACTGACGTTTGATCATCACTAGCGGGATTCCTAGTTTCAGCCTCTTTTCCCTTAACCAGTGAGTGGTTTGGTCCCTTCTTTCCTACTTCTTCATGCCAACATCTCTAAGTTTTAATCGTTCACTCGATGATGCCCGGTTGGACACCTAAAAAATCCTTAGCCACAGGCATGCCAGCCACTAAGAAAGGAACATGGAAATTGTAGACTATTTTTCATTATATGCTTGCACATATTATAAACTGAGGTTTTGAGAAAACAAAGTTGGTCGTTGGTGGCGGCCTGGTGCCTCGGATAGAGTTTGGACCCACGGGATACCAAAATCGGAATACCGCTTGAGAAAATATGAATTGTTGCATGAGATATATATGTTGCTGCTTTACTTCTTCTGTTGTTTCGATGCATTGTATGAGATATAAATTATTCATGCATTTGCATGGTCTGGGACAACTTGTGCACAAGGTTTGGCATTTCCTCGAAACGGTCTTCCGGGGCACTGGAACCGTATCGATCCGGAGGGAAATATTCAATTCGTGCTAGTCACGATGCTTAGCGGGACCTCCAGCAGGGCTTGCTACCCGGGCTGATAGGGCGCGCCGCTAATGCTTGGAAATATGTTCCTAAGGTGTCGATCACACCAATGACCGTAAAGAATGGAACACATGCTAATTATTGTCTTGTGCAGATGGTAAGTATACTTGTGTTTCGTTGCAGAAAAGGCGTGCATCGATTGAGTAAGCAATCGGTATACTGGTTGGATTCAATGCTATTTTCATTCCTATCAAAACATGCAACTGATATGAATTGATTTCACTTGCTTCCTTATAGAAGCTATCTTAATGCATGCTCGCCTCTAACAAGCTAGTGTCGATTTAGTCGAGTGGATTCATCCCGCTCACCAGTACAAGTTGAGTACTGACCCACGTTATGGGCAACTATTTCAGGCAATCAGACGGTGCAACGCTAGTGCGTAGCGAGGAGACGTTAGGAGCACCTCTATTTTGAAGTATAGCTGGAGTCAGTTCATTTTGAGGGCATGGACTTCAATCTATACAAGGGCGTAATGTGCAAACGACGTGGACTATCTGACGGAGCGTGCCCTGCATTTTGAGTTATCTTTTGTAATATAATTCAATAGCCGAGAAGGCGCATCAATGTAAACTCTATGTAAATTACTCTGAATTGTCAATGAAAAAGCATGTTTCTTCCGCATTTGTGTTCAAATCTCTGTGAATGTGTTTTATCAATTGTGTTTCAAAATAGGTTCCTAAAACTGTAAGTTCTTGCCTTGTGCGAGCGCAACCCCAGGCTCGCACGGCATCACGCCCCTAGCGAGGACGAATCGGTTCCGTAAAGGATCCGGCGAGGATGAATGACCCTTTCGAGATTTGGGGCATGACAGCAGCGATGGAAGGATCTGCTGCTCGATCTGTGCGGCCCGGTGTGGTGGATAGAAATATGTTCTCTACAAGAAGTACAATAGTAAGTTATAAAATATTAACATAAAAATATTACTAATGTTAAAATCAAATATACTTTTACCTTGAAGTGCCCAAACCATAACGTATTTCTCTCTTCCGAGGCATCTGAGTAGTTTATCCATGGCCCACCATAGTTTTGCCTCAGAAAATGTCCCAGTGCTCTTTGTACCGCCGGGGTACGATATCTATATACACACTGATAATTAAACTCATTAAAAAGTGAATATATATATATATATATATATATATATATATATATATATAAGAAATTAATAACTAATTAACTTACTTTGTAGGGTCGTCAGCCCAAATCTTCATTCTCGTCTCATCCGGCGGAGCGCACGGAGGATCGCTCTGATATGGAGACGGAGTCGGCTCGACCGACATCTCCTCCTCTGTCTCCTTGGTACCGTCAGCAACAGGAACACTGGGCGGAGGAGGAACACTATACTGGATACTCTCGGGCTTGGAACTGATTGTCCCAAGAGTACTACTGGTCCCAGGAGTACTGCCACGTGGGGTCGTCGCAGTCGCAGTATGAGGTACTGCTGGTCGATAGTATGGATTACTCAGGGACGAGGATCAGGAAAGAGTATCAGTGTCCTGAAGAGGACTACGTCTAGAGGATCTACTGCGGGAATAGGATCCGCGTCGTCCAGACATATCTGAGAACAACATATAATGATAAAACAAATATACAGAAAAATTTAGATTACATGACAGAAAGAAATACACAGAAGTTGTGAACTAGGCTACAATAAAAGTGTAAACGATAAAATCATAAAACATAAGGATCACATAACTATGCCTCAAATACACAGAGATATGTATGTATCATCGTCATAAACATAAGTATCACAGAACTAGGCCACACAAAAAAGTGTCACCATCAAAAAACTAGGCCACGATAAACGTATTAGAAAATTGGGCCACCATGTCACGTCTAAATGAATTTCATTTAATTTTCAATCCTCATCTGGAAATTTATTTTGTTCGTCTTCCTCCTCCTTTTCCTCTTCCTCTTCCTCTTTCTCTTCATCTTCACTTTCATCTACTTCGTCATCGTCTTCTGATACTTCTACCTCTTTTACTTGATAAAATATGTCATGAGTAACTTCCGTTGAGTCCACATCTACAATATTTACAACAAGAGGCAGGTCGTCTTCCTGATAAGCTATTTCGTCAACGTCAAAGGTATTTCTAGCTTTAGTCTTACAGACTGCCCACCAATCCGACCTTCCAGTTCCTCGTTTAGGATAAGTTGTGAAGTACACTAGCTGAGCCTGGCTTGATAGAACAAATGATTCATATCCTTGATATCGACGCCGGTAGTTTATATCCACAAGACCATGCTTGTCAATTTTTTAACCTTGATCTTGGATCGGATCGAACCACTCATACTTGAATAACACGATCTTAGCAGGCTCTGTGGCATAATTATATATCAACTCCACAATCTCTCGTAAGACGCCAAAGAAACCAATGCCTGGATAAACGTCTTTGTAGTTCGAAGATTTGATACATAAACAACTATTTTTCGTAGAATCGAGATCCAGGAAGCTGTCTCTTATTAGGGAATATGTTGACTTGAAACTAAACCCATTCACACAGTAAGTTGGCCAGATCTTGACGGCATAAATTGGCCACTTCGCTAGAGTTCTAATAGATTCATTCTCAAGTGTTGCCTCTGGACGATCGACCTAAATATCAAATAAGCGATATTAAGTTTAACTTTAATTATTGTGCAAGTATACATATACAAAAAGTAATTACCGAGATCCTTACATATGTTGTCAACCATGAAGGAAAATGAAGTCTCATTTCATCTTCTACTTCTTTATCTGTTATGTATGGTCTACTCGACCTTACCGCATCATTATATGTGCTGAAACACAACGAAGCATAGGCGGATTAGTGTAATAATTATATTGAGATGACGTAAACGTCGACGTATTAATTACTTACCCCTCTAGATTCTCCACCTTATCCTCGTCGCAGTTGAGTAATCATACAACTGAGCGGCCCTAAGCTCATCGTCATTCAGATATATCTTTTTCAATTTACCCGAGGGCTTTCCGAAAGCATTGAATACTTTCAGTATTTCCTCATTAGATTCCTAATACCTGTCGTTGTTTCTGGGAGCTCTCGTTCAATTAGTAGCAACATGAGACTTGAAATACATCGAACCAAAGTTTGTAATATCCTCGAGAACATAGGCTTCACAAATAGAACCCTCCACCCGTGCCTTATTTTTCACCTTCCTCTTGAGGTGGTTCAGATGTCGTTCGAATGAGTACATCCACCGATAACCAACAGGTCCACCAACGCGTGCCTCATAGGAAAGATGAATCGGCAAATGCTCCATGGAGTCAAAGAATCCAGGAGGGAACACTTTCTAAAGCTTGTAAAGTGTTACCGCAATATCCTTCTCCTGCTTTTCTAGACGATCAACGAGCAACTTAGTAGAACAAAGATCTCTGAAGAATATGCTAAGCTCTGTCAATGGATCCCAAACTACATGCGGTAAGAATTCTCAAATGCAACCGGAATTAACCTCTCCATAAATACGTGACAATCGTGGCTCTTTATACCCGTCAGTTTGCTCTCCTTCAGGTCAACTCATCTTCTCAGATTCGACACGTACCCGTCTAAAAATTTTAGGCCATGGAACCACCTACAAAGTCTCCCTTTGTCCTCCTTGTCCAATGAGAAAATTGACTTAGGCTGCATCACCTTCCCATTCCCTTACTCTATCAAATACAACGCAGTACGTCTACATATTTCTTCTAAGTCCAACATGGCCATAGGATTGTCTTTCGTCTTTCCCTTTACGTCCATCACAGTATTAATTATGTTGGCAAACATATTCTTCTCGATATACATGACATCAAGGTTATGTCTGATCATATTGGTGTTCCAATATGGCAGGTCCCATAATATGCTCATTTTTGTCCAATTATGAGTTTGACCAAATCCACCACACTTGTACTCCCTTATAGGATCTTCGATCGCACTTGAAAAATCTCTGACCTCCTCCCATATCGTGTCTCCGGACAACCTTGGCGGTGGATCGGCCTTCTCCACAACGTCGGCACGGAACGCATTCCTGTTCCTTTGGAACAGATGATCTTTCGGCAGGAACTGTCGATGACAATCAAAGAAACACGATTTTTTTCCGTGTTTCAAACGAAAAGTCTTAGTACGGTCCATGCAATACGGACATGAGAGACGACCATGAGTGCTTCATCCCGATAACATTTCATAGGCCGAAAAGTCGTTGATGGTCCACATAAGTGCTGCCCTCATCTGAAAATTTTGCCTTCTGGAAACATCATACGTGTTGGCGCCTACTTCACATAGTTGATTCAACTCATCTATCAACGGCTGTAAGTACACATCAATGTTCCTCTTGGGATTGTTCAGACCCAAAATGATAACGGTTAGAAACATATACAGAGTCTTCATGCACATCCAATGCGGTAAGTTGTACGGGGTGACAATCACAGGCAAACACGACACTACCAAAATATGTTCAATTAGCGACGTTTTTAGTGACGTTTAGTTATGACTTAGCTATATTTTACGAATTTAGCGACGTCATATTCTAACGTCGCAGGACGTCGCTTTTAGCGACTGTCTGCGGCGGTCAGCGACTACGAATAATATTACGGAATAAGATGTTGCCAGATGTCGCAAGACGTCGCTATTTTTTATTGTAGCGACGTGTATCAACGTCATTTTGCATTCGTTGCTAAATATTATAAAATCAGCGACGTTTAACGACGTTGCATTATGACGTCATTAACGTTTTTCAATATAGGTTAACAGATTTTATTTTTTCCCCATCCTCTTCAAAAAAATCTAAAACTTTTTAACTCCTGCTCGACTGTGCACCCCCCGCGACCCCCTTCGACTCCGCGAAGAATCAACCCAGCCCACACCTGGAGTCTCTAAAAATTATGACCTCTTATGTTTTGTTAATTTTGATATAACTTAGCAAAAATACATGTAATTAGCAATAAGTACCTAAGATATATAGTAAGTAGTACGCTTATAGATATATAAATATTTTTCTAGGATGAGTATAGGAGGCTCCGCAAAGAGTCGACCCAGCCCACACCTAGAGAGGGAGGGTAGTTCCGCGGAACCCCGGCCCACCCAGCTCCGTCAAATGATGAGCTGTGGATGAGAGCTGTTGGTGGTCTACATAGGGGTACGTACTACGGTACATGATCCTACAGCGCCTATATTGCATCACAGTCCTCTAGGACACCCTCTGCCGATGTGCATACCCCACGGCCCTCCCAGGAGTCGTAGCGAGCCAAGGAGAGAGTTGACCTTCAGATCACATCTTTGCGTGACGAGTTGATGCAGAGGATTACGGTGCAGCCGCAGACGGACGATGCGACGCTCGTAGCACGTTTCGAATCGTTGGATCATAGCATCATGGAGTTGAAGGATTTGGCCATATCGATAGAGCGCAACGTGACATCACTGCAGGAGTCGCAATTGACTGTGGGCGCCACACTATCGAGGATGCTGTCACGCCCCAATCTCCCGCAAGCCCAATTGTCCCCGCTGAACGTGAATCACCACGTTACAGCTCTCCCGCGGGACAACCGTTCTCATCGGGACGTGATGCCGTGCAAGCTTAAAGTGCGCTTGCACAAGGCCAAAGCTTGATACAAGGACAAGTAAGCTATTCAATACTGAAGCAGCGGCACACATATTGCAGAAAAGTAAAGAATACAGTGGCACATGATAAACAAGCTCTTATATTGATAATCGATAGTGTTACAAGCGGCGCATGGCTGAGGTTACAATTCGCTCAAGCACTCTATCTCTCGATTACAATGATACCGTTCCATGCATTATGTCCCTCTATACAAAAGCAGCTCAAAGCAGGCACAATCTCGATGCGGCTCGAGGCATCGACTCCAGATTTCCGGTTCCTTGGGATGAGGCTCGGCTATCGCTTCCTGGTAGAACGAGCACCTGAGAACAAGCAAATTGTTGGTGGGTCAGCACTTTATACAAGTACTGGTGAGATAAAACAACTGAACAGAAGCTACACCCCCTGAAACCCACACTAAGTAGACTTGTGGCAAAATATTGCATTATTAGTGATCTTGCTAGTTTTACTTAGGTTCATTTCATGCAGCTCAGAACTAGTCAGATTATATCTTTTGAAAACACGAGTTGGAAACCAGTTTTGCATATTCGATACTCAAGCATTCCAGCAACTATAAGGGACAGTGTTCTCATCGTGTAGTGCGCAGCATGTATTGTGCAACACAAACTAACTCTTGGGGCAGATCTCAAATCGAGGCAAGCATATCAAGTGGGCTATCATGCACTCAAGCAATTAAGGCAACACATCTATATGATTTCGGTCCCCGAGAAACTCAGGATTGGCAGCGGTAATCCAGCTATCCAATGACTCACATACTGGTACTATTAGCAGCTGTGACCAAGGTTCAGCTTTGCACTAATAGCCATTGTCCAACCGATGCGAATGCATGAAGCGCTATCCGATAACTCACGATGCAAACAGAATAATCTAGCAGGCTATTGATAAACTCTTAATATTTCTTACCCACGGCCGAGCGGTTATCCCTGTAGCAGACACACAAGTTAGCAACAATTTGTATAACATAAAGCATACAGTTCTCTAGTTTCCTGTTCGTCCCTGCATCAAACAGTTATGTATGCAAGAAGGCTAGCCTAGCATGCGCCCTAACTAAATGATGGTCCCCTCAACGGGATTAGCAGTTGGGACGTACAAGCCCATCTCACTAATAAACGGGCTACCAGAAGGACGTACAAGCCTTAGGTATCTAGTTCCAGATCTCTTTCCGGGCCAAACGATCCCCAGTGCCCCAGGGACCGCTCGAGAGATAAACCTTGTGCATAAGTTCTCCTGACCAAATGCGAGAATGCAAGCTCCTATCAATACAAGATTATGCATATGATCTAGAACAAGTAAGCAAACACATCTATCAAGTCCAGATAGCCGAAGCTCACTCTCTCGATGCACATTGCCTAATAGCCACACCCCCCCCCCCCCCGTAAGTAAGGTGTGTTAAGCCTCAGGGTGGACTATTAGTCTAGATTCACCAGCTCACGCCATTCACCAAATTCCATCTCATGACAAGCAATCAATGAAGCATGTTCAAGCAAGCTAACTCATTTACACAAGTAACACGCAAGAACAATTCTATAAATCTAGCATACGATTCTATCTCTTTGGACAAGCATTTAAGTAATCCAGTCTAGCATACGATATTAAGAAATTGTGCAAGCAATCCCTTTTTACTCTTGTTATTAGCATGGCAAGGTTCTATCTCATTTCAGACAAGCATTTCCATTTCTCTAGTTAGGCAAGCAAGCATATTTGTTTCAATGACAAGCTATGTGAGTTCTCTTATTAGCATACTGAGTCAGTTCTAGCATTCTTCTTATGAAACAATCTTATTAAGCAACAAGTATTCAAAACTCAGATTCATTATTAAGGCATGCGAGAATCAGAGAATGCAGTTCTGCCCACTCACATTGATTAATCGGTCGGGAACTCTCCGTGAAGACTTCCGTTCGAGCAAGCAAGGCGATCTCACTTGTACATAGTGCCTTCGCGGAGCGGGGCACTACATACTTACCCACCAATAAAGAGTTTCGTCCTCGAAACTCAAGGAGAAACTCACGAAACCAACAAGCAGTGATAGTCCTCATCCCTCACCATCCCAAATCAAAACTCAGCAATCCAGAAATCACAAATCATATCTCAAGAAATGAAAACAAATCCAGAAAAATTTTGTGGCCATCTTTGAGAATATCTATGGACTTATTGTATGGAACGTTCATTATAGAACTATCACAACTCAGAGTCCGAGGCAACGAAATGGGCAAAGAATCGAGTCGCTCTTATACCATTATGTCACGCCCCAATCTCCCGCAAGCCCAATTGTCCCCGCTGAACGTGAATCACCACGTTACAGCTCTCCCGCGGGACAAACGTTCTCATCGGGATATGATGCCGTACAAGCCTAAAGTGCGCTTGCACAAGGCCAAAGCTTGATACATGGACAAGTAAGCTATTCAATACTGAAGCAGCGGCACACATATTGCAGAAAAGTAAAGAACACAGTGGCACATGATAAACAAGCTCTTTTATTGATAATCGATAGTGTTACAAGCAGCGCATGGCCGAGGTTACAATTCGCTCAAGCACTCTATCTCTCGATTACAATGATACCGTTCCATGCATTATGTCCCTCTATACAAAAGCAGCTCAAAGCAGGCACAATCTCGATGCGACTCGAGGCATCGACTCCAGATTTTTGGTTCCTTGGGATGAGGCTCGGCTACCGCTTCCTGGACGAACGAGCACCTGAGAACAAGCAAACTGTTGGTGGGTCAGCACTTTATACAAGTACTGGTGAGATAAAACAACTGAACAGAAGCTACACCCCCTGAAACCCACCTAAGTAGACTTGTGGCAAAATATTGCATTACTAGTGATCTTGCTAGTTTTACTTAGGTTCATTTCATGCAGCTCAGAACTAGTCAGTTTACATCTTTTGAAAACACGAGTTGGAAACCAGTTTTGCATATTCGATACTCAAGCATTCCAGCAACTATAAGGGACAGTGTTCTCATCGTGTAGTGCGCAGCATGTATTGTGCAACACAAACTAACTCTTGGGCAGATCTTAAATCGAGGCAAGCATATCAAGTGGGCTATCATGCACTCAAGCAATTAAGGCAACACATCTATATGATTTCGGTCCCCGAGAAACTCAGGATTGGCAGCGGTAATCCAGCTATCCAATGACTCACATACGGGTACTATTAGCATCTGTGACCAAGGTTCAACTTTGCACTAATAGCCATTGTCCAACCGATGCGAATGCATGAAGCGCTATCCGATAACTCACGATGCAGACAGAATAATCTAGCAGGCTATTGATAAACTCTTAATATTTCTTACCCACGGCCGAGCGGTTATCCCTGCAGCAGACACACAAGTTAGCAACAATTTGCATAACATAAAGCATGCAGTTCTCTAGTTTCCTGTTCGTCCCTGCATCAAACAGTTAGGTATGCAAGAAGGCTAGCCTAGCATGCGCCCTAACTACATGATGGTCCCCTCAACGGGATTAGCAGTTGGGACGTACAAGTCCATCTCACTAATAGACGGGCTACCAGAAGGACGTACAAGCCTCAGGTATCTAGTTCCAGATCTCTTTCCAGGCCAAACGATCCCCAGTGCCCCAGGGACCGCTCGAGAGATAAACCTTGTGCACAAGTTGTTTTGACCAAATACGAGAATGCAAGCTCCTATCAATACAAGATTATGCATATGATCTAGAACAAGTAAGCAAACACATCTATCAAGTCCAGATAGCCGAAGCTTACTCTCTCGATGCACATTGCCTAATAGCCACAAACCAACCCCCCCCCCCCCCCCCCCCCCCCGTAAGTAAGGTGTGTTAAGCCTCAGGGTGGACTATTAGTCTAGATTCACCAGCTCACGCCATTCACCAAATTTTATCTCATGACAAGCAATCAGTGAAGCATGTTCAAGCAAGCTAACTCATTTACACAAGTAACACGCAAGAACAGTTCTATAAATCTAGCATACGATTCTATCTCTTTGGACAAGCATTTAAGTAATCCAGTCTAGCATACGATATTAAGAAATTGTGCAAGCAATCCCTTTTTACTCTTGTTATTAGCATGGCAAGGTTCTATCTCATTTCAGACAAGCATTTCCATTTCTCTAGTTAGACAAGCAAGCAGATTTGTTTCAATGACAAGCTATGTGAGTTCTCTTATTAGCATACTGAGTCGGTTCTAGCATTCTTCTTATGAAACAATCTTATTAAGCAACAAGTATTCAAAACTCAGATTCATTATTAAGGCATGCGAGAATCAGATAATGCAGTTCTGCCCACTCACATTGATTAATCGGTCGGGAACTCTCCTTGAAGACTTCCGTTCGAGCAAGCAAGGCGATCTCACTTGTACATAGTGCCTTCGTGGAGCGGGGTACTACAGATGCAGGCGTCACATATTGAGATGAGCGAGCGAGTGGAGACTGTGGGCGCTTCACTATCGAGGATGCATGCATCACATCTTCAGATGGACGAGTGAGTGGAGCATAGTACTAGGAGGTTATTATCTGTCATGGATACTTGTGACGCTCGACTGACATAGTTGGAGCAACGACATCCTCCTGGTCTGTCTATATCGTCATCTACATCGACTCCTGCATCGGGTTCTGTGACGCTTATACAGGAACATTTTGACGCGCTATTATCTCAGATTCGACGTGGCTCCTCCTCCTGATTAGTAGTAGTTTTTTTCGACATGTGTGTATTAGCCCATTCATGGAAGTTTTTACTTATTATTTGTACACTTTTATTGTGTGACTTATTTGTATATTTTTATTATGATTGGATATTATGTGACTACATTTGAGCCTTAAAGCTTTTTATTGATTTATTTTATCATTGTTGTTGTGTGATTGTACCGGTGTTGAGTATTCCACCGAAGCGGTCGGCAAACCCAAGGAATTCAACGAAGGGTTGCTCCAGATCTGTCTATTTATTTGAAATGTGATCATACTGCAGGCATGTTATACTGTGATATTGCAGGCATTCATTTATTTTTATTTTTTATTTTTCAACCTTAGCGACGTTCAGCGACATTTAGTTACGTTCAGTGACGTCCATAGGAGTCGCTAATGACGTCGCTAAACTGTCAAATAATTTATTTTACGTCGCTGATTGTCACTAAACGTCGCTAAATATTGCTAATATGGCAATTTTGTCCATGTCAGCTTTTCGTCACTGATTATGTCGCAAGTTGTCGCTAAATTTAACGACAACTACCGACTAAAATAAAATATCACAAATTTGGCGACCTGAGACACTAAGAGTCGTTATTTTTGCGACTTTTAAACGTCGCTAAATTATGTCGCTATAGCGACGTTTTTCGTCGACATTTTGATCAGCGACTAGCTTTTTGGCGACTAAATTAAAACGTCGCTAAATACGTCGCTACTTAGTATTAGCGACGTAATTTAGCGATTTGGCGACTCTTTCCTGTGTCGCTAATTTGCCTTATTCTGGTAGTACGAATACCCGTTGAGTAGACTTCTCTCATCCGGTAGCAACTGTAAAGCCAATCTTTCGTGCCGTGCCAAGGCTAACTGGGAGCCCGAAAGTCCAAATGGGGTAAAATCGTCAAAGGAGAGCCCCAATCTAACATTACACGGATCCAAAGCAAAATCAAGATACTCTCGATCAAAGTGCTTCCATGCTTCTACATCGGATGGATGATCCAACACTCATTCGATCTGTTCCTACCTATGCCAACTCTTATTTTCGGCAGTCTCCTTCACCATAAATAATTTCTGTAACCGCGACGTCAAAGGGAGGTAGTGCATCGAATCGGTCGGCTTTCTTCCACCGAAAATCTTTCCAATACCAGTTGCCAGCACCACAGAATCTGCACACTGCTTCATCTTTGTCTTCTTCATAGTACAAAATGCACCCGTTGCGACACGAATCAATTTTCTCATATCCCATCCATAGCGATCTAACAATTCTCTTAGATCGGTAGAAGTTTGTAGGTAACTTGGCACCCTCCGGCAAGATCTTTATAATTAACTCGATCAGTCGGTTGTAGCATTCTTGTGACATATTGAAATCAGACTTTATGCTCAACAGCCTGGTGACTACCTCTAACGGTGAATGATCTTCACAACCAGGATACAATGGAGTCCTTGCATTCTCCAACAACTCCATAAACTTCGTAGCATCGGCATTCGATGCCTCCTCAGCTGCTTCATGATTGTCCAGATCAAAAGTAGGCCCTGCAGGGTTTGAAACCATGTTCACGTACCCATCGTCGAAATCAGCATGCTCGTAGACATTTATATATGGCTCCACATAAGGTCATGCTCTGATGCTAAAGGCTTGTCCATGTGAGGTCCACTGATAGTAATTCGGAGTGAAACCCCTCGAGTACAAATGATATGTCACATCCACTTCTGGATGATATTTCAAGTTACGATATTTCACACAAGGATACTTAATTTTTATGTCGTCCATGTACTCAAGGAACGCCTTGACGAACTGCAGGAACTGCTCTACTCCCTCTATGTATTCATCCCGCGTACCGCACATGTCATCAGGATGACGGTTGTACATCCACGAACGATGACACAGGTAATAATTCAGATCCATTTCTAGATACTTCTACAAAGATGAATAGACATCGTTCAAGTATATTATCCAAATGTTCATCAAAGTGAGTATTTAGGTCATATCGTTAGTATTCGAGTTGTGATGCCTGAGTATCCATATTGTGACTCATGAGTATCCGTAAAATAAGTAAATAAATAAGTTTGATATTGATTTTCAAACCTAGTAGACACGTGGACAACTCCGATTTGAGGATATGGGTGTCGTCACGTATTCCTTGAGAGCCATTCATGTGGATATCGCATACCATGGTACATAATATCACATATTGATACTCTCTTGTATCTTGACACTATGACACAGTTTCAAATACCCATGACACTAACTTGAAACTCGGTCTCTAGGTCAAAACTTGGTTATACTAAGATACATATTTCACCCCTTGCTAACATCTATAGTTAGGCACCAACACTTGATACTCAACAATAGCACATAACTCTCTCAACATTGGCCGATACTTTGATTTTCTAATTAAATGTAACTTTATATACAAAAGTTATCTAGTATCCTCGTCATTTAGTTCTAGTTTTTCGTATTGCTCGTCATTGGACGATACTTTCGATATAGATATACTAGTTATCCTATATTTATATATAAACTCATATATAATAGTATCTTAGAATACCTTAGCTATTACTAGTATCTTAACCCATTACCTAGACACTTACCTATTATATTGCCCTCAACTCCAATGCCTTAACCCATACTTGGTATCTTAACTTAAAACTTATCTCTTACCCTTATCAAATACCTTAGTAACTTGCATTGGTAACTCAATACCTATACTTACTTACCCACAAATTTACTCATTGATACTTGAGTACCACAGTATCATATCACTATGATACCCATGTATCGTTTACTTACCCACAAATTTACATTGGTAACATGATACCATGATACTTGCATTGGTAACTCAATACCTTTATTTACTTACCCGCAAATTTACTCATTGATACTTGAGTTCAATAGTATCATATCCCCAACTACAAGGTATTATCTAAACATATATCCAAAGTTCTAAAAATATATCTATAACAAATTTTAATTAAAATATATTAAAATTATTTTAAATATAATTTAAATTTTTATCTAATTTTTTAATAATATCATAAATTTTTGTTTTCTTTTTAGTGCGATGCGCAAGTGAACATGACTAATAATGTACTAATGTCTCTCCCTCTAACCACGAGGAACATTTCCAATTTGTTCACTTTGAGTACGAAAAATGGATCATATACAAAATAAATTAAATTTTTATACTAATATAAATATGAGTTCGGAGTATTTGAATAATGGTAGGAACTTTAATATCTATCTCTACTACTATATAATTAAAAAAATGAGATTACCGTTTTTTTCTTCTAAATATATTCTTATCTAATTTTACTAATTAAAATTGTTGTCTTGTGTATGTGTATGTCCATGTGTCAAGGTTAGGATTGTGTCATGTGTATGTGTCTGTCCATGTACAATACGTGTCAGGATTATGGTTGTGTCATGTGTGTGTATGTATGTCCACGTGTCCTGGTTGTGTCCTTTGTGTGTGTGTGTGTGTCCTAATTGCTTCTGGGTCAAGGTGAGGATTTACCGAGCGGGGAGGAGGGGAGGAGGAGAGCCTGAGGGAGGGTCAACGGAGGGGACCGCGTCAGATGGGAGAAGTCTCACCGGAGGGGAGGAGACGCGCCGGAGGGAAGAGGGGAGGAGGACCATGCGGAGGGAGGAGAGGACGAGGAAGGGAGCAGACGCGATGGAGGAGAGGAGCTGCGCGAGGGGGGGGGGGGGACTTCGCTGGAGGGAAGAGGACGCCCGAGGGTGGGGGGGGACTTCGACAGAGGGGGGTTTAAAATTTTGGGGATTGGATCGAGAGAATGGGGGAAAACAAAATCTTGAACCCTATATGAAATAATTTAGCAACATCTTAGATAGACGTCGCTAATATATTAAGATTCCACGACTTGAATAAAAAAAAATATCGCTAAACGTCGCTATAATTAAAATATTAATGACGTTTAGCGGCACTCCAGCGACATCGATTTCTATTTTACTAAAACATGTCGCTGAACGACGCCAAACGTCGCTATTAGCGACTACCTGCGACGTTTTATAATATCGCTAAAAGCGTCGCTATTTGGACAATATTTGGTAGTGTTTGGTGACCAAAGACGCGTCATTTTATCCAGATTGCGGTATAAAAAATTCTGGTTGAGTTCTCTACAAGAGGGAGGTATAACATGGACATTGTAATAGGGCCCAACTCAATTTGGACGTTGAATGGTACATCGCTAGTCAACGTTGAATGGTATATCGTCAGTCAATATGTTGATTTGAGACGACTAACTATTTTGGGCCGTACTTTGGACGAATCTATGGTCTATTTTGATTTAATTTTTCTAATTTGTTTAAGAGTCTTTCTTAGTGTTTTGAAGATACTTTTTTCTGCAAATAGAACTTTGTAAAATATTAGAGACAAGTTTATTGTTATAGTTTTGATTAATGTTAAGTGTTTTCTAGTTCTTGTTATATTGAGTCGTTAATTAAAGTGATCGACATTTCTATACTATGTTCTATAAACGGAGAGGTCTAACACATACGTTGTGATAGGATCCAGCCTAATTTTTGGTGGTATGTTTGATACAGAAAAATAATTAACTTTTAAGTTAGACAAATAATTAATTAAGCCCATAGATAATGTTTTGCTGGATTCGCATCAGTCAGGTGCATGTGGAACCTCCGTGGATTTCCAAGGTTAACAACAAGGCACACGTACGGTCCTTCCAAAGGTCGGTAGAGTTGGTCAAGATTCCAACCTCTCCCATGGTTTTTCCTTTTGGTTTTGGATTCAAAATAACGGTCAAAATTTGCAAACATTCAGAACCTTTTAGTTTTGACATAGGTAAGCGGATGCGATATTTGTAGGAGTTTTATGCTCCGAGAAACTTTTTTCACACTAACGTTTAATAAAAATATAAAATTTATGTACTTAGGGTCCGTTTGGTTCGTTGTGATGTAATCATAACGAAACCAAATAAAAAAAAATTCATTCGATTTTATTACGATTTCGATTAAATTGCAATGAATCAAACGGATCTTGGTATGATAAGTAAAATTTAAAAAATAATATTGCAGGACATAACTTTGATATAGATATATAATATGTGATGCCTACAGCAATTATGTATTCTAAAAAAAAAAATTATTGGTGGACTTTATTTGAATCCCACCCATGAACTAATACTTATCTTCTTTCAAGCCCTTTAACCCTAACTTCACTTGCCAGTTTTACACTTATCGTATTATGTTGGTCTGGGCACAAATAGGGCTCGCTCATGGATAAGTCTGACAAAATTTTGCGTTGGAATATCCTCGTTTACCCGGACAACCCCCCAGGTTGACTGTGACCATATAAGAGATCGGAATCGCGGATGACCCACCAGGATCGTCCACAATAAGGGTCCAGGGACAACCAAATTAACTCCGGATCGATAGGACAACACAACCCTACGGGTCAGTCCTAACTGCAGATACGCCTAATTTTGCTAATTGTAGACTATTTATCATGCACATGTGAAACATCTTAGTATTGCAGTATTATTGAAAGTGAAATAAAATCTACAAAAATTTTCACACCCAACATCAAAGTTTGAATAAATTAAGAGAGTACAAAGTCCAATAAATATTCTAAAAGAGAATCAAATCGCCATTGCTTATGACTTTATTTTTTATTTACCAAGAAAACGTCATAGGCAACAATATTTTTCTTTAGCGTTGCAAAAAAAATCAAAATAAACGTGTAAGTTATGGACGTTATTTACACAAAAAACGTCATAAAGTATGGCATGTTCTTGACATTTTCTATTTTCTTTATATTTTGTGACAATTTTTCATATAAGTCTTTATATTTTCATAATTTTTATATAACTTTATTTTTAATTTGACTGTAACTTTACGGACTCACATCTTTCTGTACGGATCTCAAATTACGACGAGACATATGTGGTTGAATTCACAATGTCGAACTACCTCTGTGAAGTTATTTTCAGCGAATTTTGTGACACTTTTTTCGCAACAGACCCTACAAGTGATATTTCAAAAAAAGTGAAAATACTCCCACATGGATAGTTCGGCGTGGTTGATTCAATGACATAGATCTCGTCGCAACCAGAGGTCCGTACGAAAATATGTGAGTCTGCGTCGGTACGGTTAAATTAAAAAAGATTTATATGCAAAGTATAAAAAAATAGAAGACCTACAGGCAAAAAAATCTTATTAGCATTCTATCTAATTTGTTCAAATGTAGAAAACTACGAAAAACAGTACTTTAAAAATACAAAATGATAAGTTGCCGATGCTTTGGTAGCTAGACATGTTGGATCCCTTGACTCGAGCTAATGCAGATCTAGATAGGTCACAATGTACGTACTCTTACATCCGTTGGTTAACATTGACCTGAACCCTCCTTCTCAAGGATACAGACGTCCAGGAGCAGATCCAGAAATATAAAATGGGATAGACTACAGTGAGATCGAGTGGACTAGTGTAGACCAACTATTACAAAAAAATAAAATAAAATAAAATAAAATTGTGGTGCTCGACTTACCTGGATCCACCCCTGCAATCGTCAACCCTTTGTGTTGCATCTTTCTTATGCAAGAGTAATTAACATTTTCATGCACATTTATGATCTCCATTATATTTATAAAATTTTTTGACTTGTCTCCCACTTAATTTAGCATAATTAAGAATGCATCCCACAGTTTTTTCATAATATACATGATCCTTCACTTTTGACGGGTCCAAAATTGACGGTCAACCTATTTGACCAAACAAATTTGACAAAAATGTCTCCCTTACTTATTTTTCTCTTCTTCTTCCTCTTTCCTCTCACCACCCTCTTCCTCCTCGGTGGCTGGGAGGGGGGAGCGGAAACGGGAGCGGGCTTAGCGGAGAGATGAAGGAAGGGGGTGAGAGGGAAGAGGAGGAAGAAAATAAGTAAAAAAAAATCGTCCAATTATTTTGGTCAAATGGATTGACTGTCAATTCTGGACAAATTACGTCAAAAGTGGGAGGTCTTGTACATTATGAAAAAAATGTGGAATGCACCCTTAATTATGGTAAATTAAGTGGTGGCAAGTCAAAATTTCTCTATATTTATTAACAAGCAATGATACTATGTCGGGGAATCAATCCCCAGATTATGCCCCACTTGCAGTGCACTTCCATCATGTGATTACCTAATGCTTAAGGAGTTGATTACACAACAATCATTGATATAATGGAGGGAGTTTCTAACATCAAGCTTCTATTTAAACCCACATTATTCCTAACCTAATCTCACATCTTTGATTTGCTTCTGCATTTCCTATTATAAAACTATCAAGAAAAAAACCTGGAAATGATGGAAGAAAGGGAAGATCTAAGGCTGAGCTTGAGCCTCAGCACCTCCGAGAGCCGCTTCCCCTCGAACCTAACCCTGTTCCCCTCCTTGACCGCATCCGCTCAACGCTCGAAGGTGCAATGCACCTATACTGACGAGGAGGAGGAGGAGGAGGCAGGGGCCTGCTCGCCTGTCAGTACATTGTCAGGTTTGTGTCGAAAAAGGATTGACAGAGAGGAGGAGATCAGCGAAGGCGAAGAAGACGGATACAACTCCTCGAAGAAGCTGCGGCTCTCCAAGGACCAGACTCTCGTCCTCGAAGAGAGCTTCAAGGAGAAGAGCACTCTCAATCCTGTATGTAAATGTTACATTTAGAAAGTTCAGTATTTTTGTGAGGAACGTTGGATGAGTCATAGCTGACCTGGAAAAAAAAATTGGATTCATGTGCAGAAACAGAAGCAGGCGTTGGCGAAGCAGCTGAACCTGCGGCCTAGGCAAGTGGAGGTCTGGTTCCAGAACCGAAGGGCAAGGTAAGAATTTCTTTACTGCATTGCTACAAATCATCTGTCAAAATTGCACTTTCAAGTGTAATGACTGATCAAGTTGTGCATTTGCAGAACAAAGCTAAAACAGACTGAAGTCGACTGCGAGTACCTAAGGAGGTGGTGCCAGAGACTGTCTGAAGAGAACAAGAGGCTCAAGAAGGAGGTTATGGAACTGAGAGCAGTGAACAGACAATCTTCGCCTCTGCAGCTGCTGCCAGGCTACCATCTCAGCCAGCAGTACCATCTTAACTTGTCTGCTGCTGCCAATTTGAATACGTGGGCATTGTAATTTTCTCAGGGCTCCTGATAACCATTCTTCTTGATCAAACCACAGCAGAGCCTAAATTCTTTGCATAAGAGCAATGGAGATGGGTCGTACTTAAAATGGCATTCCTTCTTCTTCTTTTTTCTTTTTTGGAATTTAAGAACCACTCTTTCCCTTGGAAGGGTTTGCATCAGTGAATCAAATTGTTTATATATGAACAAATATAGCCAAGAAAGGTTAATGGGTGAAAGTGCTACATAAATACGCAATAAGTTCAACACAGCATATAAAGTAAGAGCAAATATGCTGAGAAAGTAGGTCACTGTCTTGACAAACTGATAGCCATAATACCAGGATACAGTTAGAAGGCTCGTTCCCCCAACAAATACAGTAAAGGAGCATCTCTTTCTTTTTTTTACCTAGAATACATTGTTTCTTACCTCTGTCTACAAGGAGAAAGAAACTTCAGATGGAGCAAAGAACATGATCATGCTACCTCTCATTCGGCATCTTCAATTTCTTCATCTTCTGCTACTCCTCGAAGGTACAAAACATTATTGCACCTGCAAATACAACCAATATAAGAATGAGAACTGATGATTTGAAGTTCAATGGCTTAATGGTATTCACCCTACCACCTGATCAAACATAGCAACTAAAAGGAGGAGATTTCTTTACAACTAAGATATAAGTTATGCCTAATTAACCAAGGTATAATGGAGTTACCCCACAAGAGATGAGATATCTATCCCATAAGCAGTACAAAGTTATCTTAAAAAAGACGTAATTCTCCTATAAATAACATGGTAAGCATAATCCCAAGTACACACATAAATTCTTGTTCATCAACATCTATATTCAAAAGCATTTTCCTGTCACTTTATATCACTTTATATCTACTTCTAACTTTGACATCAAATGAGTCTGATGTCAAAAGCACCCCACCTTGGCACTGACCATTTTCAAGGTGTGTGGGCTAGATGTTACAACAGAGCCCCACCACCTTTTTGAAGAACACTATCTTCGTCCGTTTTGCTAGTCTTCAATTCGGATATCTTATTAATAAACTGCTAAAAAAATAATTGGTAAAACTTTTGTATTATCTCAACCATCATGTCTACGCATGTCAAAGAATACAAATAAGTGCATACCTTAAATAAGAGGTAGCTGAGATAGCAAGGGGGAGAACAATAAGGTGCGCTTCGGATGGTTGGCCTAATTAAAAGAACTTATATGGCATTGATACCTATACATCCATATTCACGTAGTTGTAGTTGTTAATGTCCTCGTGGGAGTTTAAGGTATGGACTTATCTTTGTTCTTTGACACGTGGAGCCATGATGAAAAGAAAATAAGCCATTTTTTTACGATCGTTTGCTTGATAAACAATTTCCTCATAAAAGATCGGAACTGAAGATCAACAAAAATATATGAGTTTTTTTTTTTTTCCACAGACGACATCAATCTGTTAATACATTTCAATATGAGGATCGAATACATCGAAAGTTATGTAAGCCTCTGAGGACAGATGAGGTGCTCTCTTGATCACTCAACAAGATGTCCAAGCTCTTAAATCACACGTCCTTCAAAAAGGCCAGTAACAAGGTGGGGGTGCCCTTGATGACGGCCCCTACGATGCCAAAATTAGAAATGAATCTAAAATCACATGAAAGCATTTCTAAATAATGCTAATAAACAACACTTTATCTGTTGATACATGGTTTATGCTTACCATGTAATTTATAGGAGCATTGTTCCTTTTTAGAGCCATTCTAGAATTTGATCGGCCATAGAGGTTTGTACGTGGATGTTGCAAGAAAGGTTCACCGAAATGGCACCGGAAGCCACGTAGATATGGGTCGGTTGAGTTAGGCATAAGAAACCTGCCCTTGGGAGGGGAAGAATAGCCGGATAGGATTGGTAAAGCCATTGGGTCAACTAGTCATTTATGTTAGGTCTTCTGACTCGATACGATTATCGTCTCTCGCTGACTGACTTGACCGACTTGCTTGATTGACTGGACTGCCCTTCCTCCGGACGCCTCTTCTGCTAGCCCTTCCCACTGTTCCACTGCAATTGTTTACTGCTCCCCCAGCCATCCAGGCTCTCGAGAAAGAAAATTAAGGGCATTCAACATTGATATGCTAAAACACAGATGCATCTTTCCCTAAAGATGGCGGCACGGGAGGTAGCAAAGTGACCTTCCGGTACGAATTCAATGATTTAGGACTTTTTCCTACTCTCTGCTCCTCTTGCCCTTACTCATGTTCACCGGTGGAGTCCTTAGAACCTTAAACTTAAGGAGCATTCCACTGAGGTTAGAGGAGCAATACGATATGAGTGACATGGAAAAACCAATCAAGACCCACCCATATCAGAGGTATTCAATCCAAACTGACCGGTATATTTACTAAACTAGTCATCTGACTCGGCATGGATTGGATCATTCAGGTTTACACCCTATACTAAAATACCTAGTTTGAAAATTGGAATATGTATTCTTTACGAGTTTTTGGTGTGACTTAGAATATGTATGTACGGAAAGAGAAATATTTCTACTAATACTCTAAAACTTGTCATACATGTCGTATATGAAGTAAATTATAATCTTATACCACCATGAGGTCATATCTCCCAATATGTCCGATAAATTGTCTGGTGATTTCCGATATGGCAACCCCCAAGACCTTGGAGATAACTTTGAGTTGCTTACGGGATTCCTGTGAAATAACTACATTATTTCTTGTTTATTTAGACATAACATTATTATATCTTAGTTGTTAAGAGAGTCTCCCCTTTTCTTAGTTGTTAAGAGAGAAAAAAATATATAGTGTTAAGATGATGTCTTAATGATTTAGGGTTATTAAGAGGTAGCTCTGGGAGTTACTTGTGTGATAAATATGGAAATGAGATGATCTCTTCCATCTGGGCATGGGACCTAGTTTCTATTGGGTTTGGGTCAGATTTTTCCTGGATATTATGAAAAGTGTTCGCCAAATACTTTTGCTGCAATAGTGTCATTACCAAGAATGTCAATAGAACTGGGATATGATGGAAGGAGAGATGCTCCAGGATTTAAATAAATGGGAGGGGTGAATGATTGATGAAGTTACAAAAAATGGCATGATAAGTCCAAATGTTGTTATCTTCTATGTCCTTTTGTAAAAGTGTGCCAGGTTACACTCAGACACAAGTCTTTACTAATAATGACAAATAAATACTTTTTGTTGCAAGAAAAGTCAGTTGCTGCTCTTCTATCATCTTGGCAGTAAAGAGATGGACAACAATGGATGAGGCTGAATGACAAAAACAAACCCAGTGAGAGCAGTTTATGATCCTGCAAGTTTGCTCGTTACGTTGTTCTATATCTTTGTTGGCTTTGTAATTATAGTTTTTATGGTCCGGATGTTTACGTTATAAATCATTTTGAATTCTTCTACACCACTTTTACAAGGTCTTATTTCTAAATTAATTTAAATACAATAGATCTTTCATTCTCAAATGAAATGGAGAGGTATGGATCTTTTCATCTCTCCAAAATACAATGAAGAAAAAAAAAACAAGAAAGAGAAGGAAATAACTAACGAGGTTACCTTATCAGAATCTCCCCAAGGTTTCCTGTAAACTGCCCATCAATGTACTCCTCAGTGTTGGCAAGCTGCAGACATGGATCACGTCATAAACATTTATTACATTAAGGGATTAAAAACATATTCAATGCATGTTACAATGATATTATTTTGTTTGATAGTCTATAAAGTTTGAAGCAGTACCTGCAAATTCATATAGGAATCCACTGAAACAAGATAACCTAGTAACGGTCGAGGATATCAGAGTAATCAAACATATATGTCAGTTTCTCCCTTGAAAAGAGTAGTGGCCAGTTATATAGAACGCAACGACTTACCTTTGTACTCCATTCCCCACTTGAGCTTCACGATCACATGCTTCCCAGTCAAATTGTTCAAGAACGGTTTTGGGTTAACAGGTACAGCCTGAAGAGGATACATATTTCAAGAAAGAAAACACTATATAAACCCAAATCTAGTAAACCTAACTTTTTGACAAGAAATTAGAAGCAAAGCATGTTATTATCAGCATTACACAATTTACACTTCCAAGGCAACATATGCTTCACGGACACGGATATGACACAGATGGCACCTATGTTGATGTGTCCTAGTAAATTATGGAGTGCCCAGATTTTATGAGATGTGTGCCCGACACGACATGGCTTGGATTTTTGGAGCATCCATGCTTCCTAGAACTAGAAGACAACAAATATCATGAGAGAGAAAGATTCAGATCAATGAAGCTTGTAAAGTATGAGGCACCACAGATTATTTACCCCCTTTGAGAAAGATATAGGTTAATTATAAGAATAGATCAGAAATTGAAGAAGAGAAAGCTGAACATAAGAATAGGAGAAGTGGAGAACAAACAGCAAAAAGCCATCTATGACACCCGAAGACAAATGACATGTCACGATTCTGACCCGACATCGATTTTGGTGTGTACTAATGTATTTTTTAGTGTCTGTTCCGTGTCTTATACTTGTCCGACACGGACACTGACACTCCCAGAATTTCTGAATACCCGTGCTTCCTAGGAAGCCATGTATGGTCAATGACAAGTCCTGATGGTCTCCAAACAACAATAATCGATTCAAGACTATATTTATTCTCCGAATCCAGTTTCTCATTCAGAACTTCGATAATGAATATATCAATCGATTGAACTTTTAACCATGTAAATATCTGAATATTGGATTATTTTCAAATTTTCAGATCTAGTATATGACTATATTACTAGGTAAGACGCTCCAAAATAGTAGACAGCTGTCGGACAATCCAAAATACACTAGGACACACCAAAACAGGTGTCCAATCGGTGCCCATGCAACATAGCTACCGTTATAACTTCTAAATTTAGTACGCAACTGTAAATTTGACAAGATGTCACCTTTCGCTTATATAGCAGACGCAAAAAACCTATATTTCTTCTAGTAGCAAGCAAAGAGTAGGCTAAATATGCAAAATATACTAAAGACAGTACTTTTATGACAAAGCTTGCATCTATAGATCAACTATAATTAGGGCTGCAAATGAGCCAAGTCGTTCGCAAGCTGCTCGAAGCTCGGCTCGATAAAAGCTCGTTTGAGCTCGGTTCATTTAGTAAAAACAAGCCAAGCTCAAGCTTCATTTTCGAGCTCATTTAATAAACGAGTCAAGCTCAAGCTTAGAAGTACTCGGCTAGTTTGAGCTCGTGAGCTGGTTCGTTTAGAAGCTTGCGAGCTGACTCGTAAGCTGACTCGTTTAGAAACTCGTTTAGGAGCTCGTTGCTGGCAGTCTACAAATTTATTTTGTTATTTAAATTTTAATTTGTTCTTTGTTGAATTCTAAATTTATGCATGTTTGTATAACAATATGGTTGTGTGCATTATATATAATTATATGTCCTTAATAATTGATATTAAGGAACTTTTTAAATTGAATTTTTATAAATAAATTGTTAATATTATAGGTACTTGAATTCAAGTCTAACTAGCTTGAAATCAAGTTCGTTAAGCTCGAAATCAAGCTTAATGAGCTTGAAATAAAGCCGAACAAGCTCGAAATCAAGCTTAACGAGCTTGAGTTTGAGCTTATCAAGCTTGCTTACCAAGCCAAGCTCGAGCTCAAACCAAGCCAAGCTCAAGCTTAATATAAACGAGCTCGAGCCAAGCTCAAGCTCTAAAATAAAAAATTTATCAAGCTCGAGCTCGAACTCGAACTCGGTTAATTCTAATCAAGCTAAGCTCAAGCTTATGAAAGCTTGGCTCGACTTGGCTCGTTTGCACCACTAACTATAATTATGTAAATAGCAATTCGAAGATACATGCAATAAAATCTAGGTCAAAATAATCGCCGTGAAGACAGGAAAGAGATGGAGAAATAGAATATTTTCGAAGCGTACCGCCATTAGAGAGAGATTGGAAGAGATTTAGCGATCAGCTGTGGATTGAATAGAGGATAAATTCTTTTTTGGAGACGGAAGAGAGAGTTTTGGGCTTCTTTTTTTCCCAAACTTAAAACCCTAGAAAAACCTCGGGTAGTTGGTGGGCCCAGAGCTTCTAGTTAAGGGGTCGACTTCGGGTACGGATCGCGGATGTAAATTTAAAATCCGGACTCTATGGCCCTTTCGGCACTCGGTTTTCTGTTTTCGTGAACCAAAATCTAATACCAAAACTCCGGTTTAATTTGAGCGAACGTAATTATTATTTTTTGTACAAAAACGTGCTTTAATTCAAAATTGAACGGATGAAGTCATATTATAAAAAGGATTAATTACAGCTTGATACTCTCAACTATCCTAAATTTTTAAATTGACACCCTCTGTAACGATCCGCTTCGGATCTATACGGATAGCCGATTCAAACGGCACAAGTGCGATGACCCGACCCGCTTTGCTCAGCGAGAAGACTTGTTTGAGGCAAAAGATTTCAGACTTGGTCCTTCAGGAGTTCAAACTTAGACTTTCAGAGGCTCGTTAGGAGTATCGTTCGACCGAAACGAATCATCGCTAAGGTGGGTGGCTACGATGAGCTTGTCTTTGCTTAGCCAGCACACTTAAAATACGGTTGATACATGCTAGTCGCTAGAAGAATCACCCATTACATGCTAATAAAGAATACAACACATCTAGCTAAGGGAATAATTCCATCTGATACATCTTTATATAGAACATGGAAGTAGATCGGTTGAACGGAATGGTAGGCTCGCTTTACAGTTCTTATAATTTTACTTTGTAGTGTTGCTTTTGTTCCTTATATGTTCTTTGAAGTACATTGCTCCATATGTCTTGAAATGCTCATCACATAGATACGGCCTCGGTACAGAAGCACAACATAGATTCTGGTTAACTTACATGTGGCAGAAGACTATCAAGATAGTCGTTCCAAGCCAAATAATAGAAACATAAAAAGTCTTTGGGACCGTTGGGTCGCCAAGGCAACGCCAAAAATGGGAGCTGCAATAAGAAGTAAACCGTCAACATAAACGGTGCATGGAAATAGAAACACACCAGATCATTAGATCTCTGAACGAGTGTAATGAATAATCATTGTGTCAAATAGCTATGTTCATCCAAGGTCTTAAGATGTTGCATGTAATAAAAGTTTAGTGTTAATCGTCAATGGTCATGGACAACCTGTGCATAGGCTTCAGGTTCCTGCGGACGGTACGCCGGTCGCGCCGGGACCGATCCGAACCGGTCAGGAACATTTCAGATAGTCGTTGCTTCCAACGGGAAGGCGTGTAACGAGACTCGCTACCTGCGTTGCATTCCATTCCTGTGCCGAGACTATACCTTGTCCATGGAGGCTCGTCGGGTCATAAGACCAAGTGTTTATCATTAGTATATTGCATGCGTGGCGGCAACTCGCGTATGGGCTCGTAGGAACTTGTGGCAAGTAACAGATGTAAAGTAACCTGAAGCTTAAAATCCATTTGAGTAGTCTGAGTAAAACATACATATACAAGTATAACATGCTGGTGTAAAATGAGTATAAGACATCTAAGTAATCTACACAACCTGAGTCACAAAACGATATGTCACGCCCCAGTCCCAAAATACCGAGGGACTAGACACGTGGCAATGGCCAGCAGTACACACCGATGGACAAACCCAATTTAATGGATCCATCAGGACATACTTTAGCTGTAAAATCAAGTCTACGACAACATGGCACAACTAATCTCATCCACACAAGATATAAAATATGATCCACAGAATAAATAAGGAATGTAAATCATCAGCTAGTCTCAACAAAGTGCTTCGGGGAACAACCCGATAAATATCTGATACAATGGTTCAACAGACCAGAATATAAATGACTGAAATAAATAAATACTGAGCACGAAACATGGATGCTCAGGAAAAGTCTTCGGCTAACACCTCATCCTCGGATGACGGTACAGCTCCTGGATCAGCTCCTGCTGCGGTCCCGTATACCTCGGGATAGATCTCGTCCTCAAATCCTGGGGACATAATCCATATCCAGGTCCTCAGGGGACATAGCAAGGTACAGAAAATATACAAGCCAAAATATAAGCAGTGCAGCAAATAATGAGATAAATAGGGTAAGTATGTAACCATCTATGTAAAATGCAAGATGAGAGCAACACGAGTACTCAGGCTGAGCCACTACAAGCTCTGTGTCGGGGAGCCGGTAGCGGTAATAACCGGTAGTGGGTCTAGCTCTGCTCCGAGAGTCTACAACCTCACAATAATAGAAGATATATATATAAAACAGCCTATAGCATGTGTGTCTCTCCCCACCCAATGTAACCACGCATATCATGACCATAACGTCTCATGTCCATGTCAAGCGGGATCATAGCTAATGCAACAAGTCATACAATATCTAAGAATATAATATCCATGTCAAGTCCTGTATCATATACAGAATCACCACGAATATCTCGGGAAGATCATGTCTCATGAATAGTGTCAAGTGTCCTGGGTCATAGTGTACTTGGTAAGACAAGTACGAGAATATAAAGTGTCACGAATGTCCATCTCTAGATGACAGTACCCAACACCGCGTACGGTGTTGGCACCCGACTAATAATCGGACGCTAAGTACGTCACACGGTCCTAGGTTAAGCATGCACAGCAATATAATGAAGCAAGGAAAATATGTAACAATACTGCAGAGTTTGGCAAGGTACACTTGCCTGATGTTTGAATATCAACAGTCGTCCCGGTATCAGTGGATCCTGTGGGTACTCCTCCAAAAGCTGTAATAAACATCACCAACCATCTCAGAAGATGTCAAATAGCTAGAAATACATGTCCTTAAGTCCAATTTGGACACAGGGACAAAAATAATATTTTCGAGCCAAAGCGGGGTCCACATGTGGGCCACTTTGCACCGAAAAGCGTGTCAGGGTCAAAGGTCTCAAAATTCCTCCAACTCAGTGTCTACAAGTCAGGAACGACGATACGAACCCAACGGAACTTCCATAATTGGATTCCGATGAGCCGATCACGAAATCGCCCGTCAAGTGGAGCCGGTGGGGCCTACGATACGCGATTTTGTCAACGTTCTCAGAATCGAACCAAACTTGGATCACAGGACCAGCGTATTGCTACGAGTCCGATGGCATAAGTTTCGTCTCGATCCGACGTGTGTACACAAAGTTATAGCGTGTTCCAGAATAGGCAGATATGGGGCGTTGTCGGCGGATACGCGTTGATTCCGGTGTGCACGCACATCCAAATCAACTTCTGTGAAATCTCACACGTCCGTATCAACGTCGCGCACGTTTCGGTAAAGATCGCATGCGACCAAGTCGTCCTGTTTGGCGGGGCATACTCAGTTTCGGGGTAAAACAGGGCATTGATTTTCCTATTTTTGGATTGCGGTTTACGATCACCACAGGATGCGACGCACCGAGCGGGTTACACGGACATCGAGAGGGTTATACAGTCTACGTGACGCAACTGACGGAATCGAAAACGGAATTACGAGGAGATAGAAAATGCTACCTGAACCGGGCTCCGTGAATCTGACTTTCACGTGTCCGGGTCGTCTGCTTCGTATCCTGGTCTGAATCTGCCGTGTCCGGGGCTAGGGCAGCGGGCGGCGCTCGGGTGGTGCCGAGTGGTGGTGAAGTCGGACAGGGAGGAGGCCGGAGTGGCACTGCATTATATGGTCTAGTACTCTGGGGAAGAACTGTCTCAGTGAAACCATGTAAAAGAGCTCTAGCACAACCTAGTTGCGCAAAACAATTCACCACACTGTTTACAAACCCAATGTTCTCCATAACCATTTGTGAAGAACCAAGTTGTAAAACACCAAGTGGAAGTACAGGAATAACTGCAATAGTCTGTATGCCTGCCATGAATTGATGGTTCAGCTCAGTAAAATCCTTGGATCCCAGACCAATAAGATTCATTGTATCACGCAGAATCCACAAATGATTTCCTCTAGAAGCGGCTTGGCCCAACTATCCCATCACCAAATGCATGAGCCTAGGGTGCCATGATCTTGCTCACCAGCAACTCCACTCCAGTCAGCATTGAACCACGATCCCAATGCCCATCCTGTCACGACCCGATTTCGTAGAATCGTTGAGGCATCCCCCGAATCGTGACCGCCGTACGGGCCTGGGGTTGCACCCGCACAAGGCTTTAATGATTTGTATAGCAAGCACATATTCAGAGTACGCAGATAAATTGAAACACAGATTTGAAACATGAAAAAGTTCTCTTTATTGATAATGAACATCTATTACAAACTCCTGAACGAGTCAGCTAATATGCCGCACGGGCTTACAAAAGTGTTGACTCAAAATGAGATAGCAGTCCTGTACATTACATCCCTTTATAAACTTCAAAATGATAAAGACCTCCGGGCTGGAGGACGGCTTTGCCACGAAGCTGCATTTGTGTATGAAGAGTTGCAAGCTTCTGACTCCAAAATGCTTCAAGGGGTACGGTGAAGATGCGCCAACAGCTGGACTGGATCGGGAAGACGACTTCGGCTCCTCGCTCGGTTCGCCTTGGTGCGAAGAACCTGTTTCAACGAGGGTCAGCATGTCGAAACATACTGGTGAAGGCGAGCTAACCGAACTATACCAATCAACACGTTGTTTTAATGAAGCATGCATATTTTGTGGGTTTCTATCTTGCCTTAGTTCATTTACAAGCAACAGTATATTTATAGAATACTGAAATGAACTAGCCACCGTTCGGTGGATTTTACCTGTCCGTCTGAATTACCTGCACAATACTTACCATGCCTTCCCTGCCACGAAGACATAAGTTAGTTTGCAACAGGTTTAAATATACATAGAGATCAATAGCATGTTTCCACGAGGGACAGGTTATAGTCTCAAGGCAAAGTGACGTGCAACGCGGGTGGCGAGCCCCGCTGCATAATATTTTGTTGGGTAACATACGACTATACATACGTTCCGTCCGGATCGGATCGGTCCCAACGCCCCGGTGACCGTCCGCGGAACTCATAACATACCTTGTGCACAAGTTGTCCATGATCAAACAACACTCATAGAATCAGTTCCATAGCATAACGGTTTTGTATAGTCATCCTGACAGTTTATTTCATAACAAGCATAATTCCATACTTAACACGATTCATAGAACAGTTATAAACGAACTAGCATACAGGATGATGACCGTTCATAAGTTTAGTTGACAAGCAATATTTCCAAGTCTATTCCCTTTTTATCATGATCTCTTTTATTATTACTTGGTATCGTTTGATCAGGGCAAAGAAGAATGCAAGATTTTAGGTGTGAAGCTTGAAAGCAGGGCTAGCTAATCGGGTTGGTAGCCACTCACTTGGTTGGAAGGAAAGGAGAAGGAAAGAGGCGCTTCACGACTCCGCTCGCAAGCCGCCTACTGCTCGTTCACCTGCATTGCACGAACAGCTCGATCAATACTCCTTCCACTCTTTCCAATCTCGAAATTGAAGTGCAATTCAATGAACGAAAACAATGAAATCATCGAAATCGTTCAAGAAAATCCAAGCAAAATCTAAAACCAACTCAAGCACGAAAGCAACAAGCGACATCGAAAACCGAGGCAAATAAAAGATAGCAGCGGAGAGGTCCCTCCTGACTCTGCCGCTAAGTCGATCCTTAGAACGCGGTCCACTGAATATGGGAATCGATTCCGAAGAAACAAATCCATAACGAGGACGAGTTCTTGTTTCAATCTATCTCGATCGAACGATACCGTTTGTGTTTCTTAGCCGCGCTCCCCGCACCGGGGGAACGGGGCGCTACACATCCTCCCATACCAAATGTGTCGGGTTCCGGTCGCCAATCGCTCTCCAGAAGACTGCGTAGGTCCATCCGATCTTGTCGCAGAAGCGGCGCAGAGCCTCCCCCAGCTAAGACGCCATTGATCGAGAAGAAAGATGAGAAGAAGCTTCAGCTACAAAACCCTAGCTCTATGCGTGGGACGTCGGAAAACACTAACTCCCGAGGCAAAAGGACCGGCCGGCCTGCTGGGTTCTGAGTCCGTCCCCCTCTTCCTCGCCGGAACCGCCGTAGATCGCCGGAAATCTATGTGGAGAGAGGAAGAGGATGGTTTGTCGACGTGGTGGCGTCGGTTCTCGCTCCGGGACAGAGGAGCGGAGGAGGAGATGAAGATGAAGGGGAAGACGTCGACGGTGGAGGTTCCGTCGCTCCGGGGGTCGGGGAGAGTTTCGGCCATGGGTATCCGGCCAAGGAAGACTCGGGGTGAAGAAGAAGAAGGAACAGTAGGGAGGGCTTGGGATGACGGCTGCTGTTAGAGTTAGGTTAGGTTTTTCTTAGGGAAAATAAATTATAAGGAAAAGAGAAGGAAGAGGTATTTATATACATGTAGGATTTTGGTTTGGGTTTACCTAGGAATTAGGGCTTGGTCCACATTCCTTGGGCTTGGCTTCGGCTCTCATGGGGATGTTGGGTGTTTGGCACGGGTTTAATTCGGTTTAAATGTACATTAGTTTTAGGGCTTTAAAAAGATTCCGGAGTCCAATAAATTCGCAGAAAATTACCCTATGTCCGATTTTCCATTTTATACCATAAAATATTATTTTCATAATATTTTAATATTAATTAGCATCATCTAGAAATCTTTTAATCACAAAATACCTTAGTTTTAAATTCCACAAATTACAGAAAAATTGTGAGAAAATGTATTTAAACATTTTAAAAAAAAAACAGGGGGCTTACAATCTACCCAACTTATAAAAATTTCGTCCTCGAAATTAGAATTGGGCCAGGTAGAAGACAAGGATGGTCTAAGATTTCCATTGGTTAAAATGCAATGTTAGGTTTAACGGAGTGGACGATGCTGCCCGTTGCACATTCTGAAAATCATGGAAGAAATCCACATGAGTAAAAAATAGGTTTCTTCGTGTGTCATGTCCAATAGTGTGGACACCTAAATGCTCTTTTGCATAAAAGCGCCCAACAATTGAAAAATTGCACAAAGATGAAAATTGGGTGATGGTTACGTCTAGGACAAGGATGTGGAATTTGTAGGAAGGCAGTGACTAATGAATTGCTTCAATTATCAAAGCAATGGTAAGGTGCGCCAAGAGATACCATATTGTAAAACTAATTAAAATACCGTGTTCTATTTCTAAGTAGATTCGAGCTAGCCTCAGTCTTACTATTTAAACCAAGTAGGTCAAATTCTTAGGTAAGGGAGTTTCACAATCCAGTCAACGTAGAACAATCTCGTTCTCAAAATTAAAATGGCTTGAACCTCTCCCAATCTAGTCTTACTCGATCATAATCTAAAAGAAATTCCTCTCGAGTTGACAATGCACTGCTACCCAACTTAGAATTTACCCATCTATCACATAAGGCTATATACTTTAAGAAAATATTCCTTAATTTATTTACTCGTATCATTCCATCCTCGAAACTTCAATGCCGATCCTATCATATATGATATGTCCTTAATTACGAAGAATAATCCTCAAGTATGTGATCGGCCTATGGGGTATATCTTAGTACTCTCTGTGTATCAACTTTATACCAAGCACGAGGTTTCGTCTTTCCGAAATAAGGGAATACGGAGATCAATAATAAAGAGTTCAAGGGTGAGGTAATAGATTTGAAGTATCGGAATCAAGGCGTTTTAAGAATTCAAATGGGAATTGTCAAGGCGGTTATGGATTAAAATCCTATTGTGGTAATCCTTTGTTCGCCTGCTCGTATTAGCACAGTTATATAACCGATACGGTATGTCAGACATATCTAGAGGGCAAGTACATGTGTCTACTAGTCAACTATATATCTCAATCCACGTAAAGTAGTTATACGAAGGACGAACCAAGCGCACTATGGTTGATCAGACTATAGTACCCTGATTCTGAAATATATTAGTGTACGTGTCCACTAATACATATATCATGAACAAGCTTGATAAAAGGATGAGCTTGCAAAACTAGGCTGTAACAGCAGCATAAGTCTAGGTAGTATATGAAATATAAGTACGCTAGATGATGATGAAAGGAGGTACAAATTATTCAAGTTCACAAAACAAAAACAAAATAAGCAACATCAATAAAAGACTCTACAATCTCTACAGTTATCATACAACCTCCTTGTCTAAGTCGCTAGTCGACCAAACAGGGACAAAGGCTTCTAAATTCTATTGTCTGGATAAACACTGTCATCTTTTGCTAGCATACAATTAATGCCATCAAGTTACACCGCCTCGTTGGGTCAAGTGGACTATGTGATACTAGGTTGTGAGGCATACTACCCAACTTATAAAAATTACACTAATACTGTGACCGTCTTAAGAGGATCCTACATAATAACCTTGCATATATAAATAAAATAGAAACTCTTATTGGGGTCTCCTATGGTATCATGTAAGTAATGGTCATCTTAAGTCTTAGTCATAGCGCTCATAGGTCATGTGTCAATAGCGAGAATGGAAAGGTTATTAATCTCAAGGGAAAGGGAATATAACTCGTATCGAGGTGGGGGTACAAATTACGTGATTTAACACTAAGGGATAATCATCGGGTCACAATCTACAAGATTAACTCAAACTTATCGAACTCTAACTACCAACACAAAATTTTTAAATTCAAGACTACAGCTATGCTCCTAGCAAACTGTGGGTCCTTAACAAGGAATAAAATTACTTGGCCTACTATCAGAAGTGTCAGGTGGCACGAATTGAAAGACGAAGAAAAGAAGAACATATTTTAGTCGTTGCGCATTAGCGAACGTTAAGGTCGCAGATGAACAACATAGGAAATTAAAATATGGGGCTCTAGATAATATCATGGTTTACTAAGGTGAAGGTGGCGAGCAACTCTCCGTGTTTGAGGTATGATCTCAAGGGAAATGTCATACTCGTTGCTCTGGGCTTCCTGAGGTATTGTCTGCTAATATCACAACAAGAACCTATATCCTAATACTATCTCTCTATGCACATTAGGTTCAGTCCTAACATTCGATCTCGGATTTCTATTGGTTCCTCGTGAGTGGGGTCAAACACTAGGGTCAAACATTATGGTAAAACTTCTAACTAACTCTAGTAGTGTCTATACTACTCTCAAGTCTTCACAATACATCAGGGGTAATGGTAAACCAATTCTAGAGATAAGGAATTCTAGGGTTCCCTAGATATGCTAACTTAGTGGGGTGTTAACACTCTAGTGGTACTCTTAATAGGAATGTTACCTTACTTATCATTCTATCAACAGGGACTTCTATATTCTAGGAGAAGGCTACACTCAAGGAACTAATGAGAAGGCACATGAATCAAGCAGGATGCAGTTATTCAACGGAATAGATTGGAAGGAGGATGAGTCATAGTCAGTTGTGGATGAGATCCTATACTCTAATCCTAGGTGCAGGCTTGCTCGGTCCCTAAGTTGAAACCGAACGATTTAGTCGTAGACCTGCATGGGCCACCACAAAAACCATGTCACGCCCCAGTCCCAAAATACCGAGGGACTAGACACGTGGCAATGGCCAGCAGTACGCACCGATGGACAAACCCAATTTAATGGATCCATCAGGACATACTTAAGCTATAAAATCAAGTCTACGACAATATGGCACAACTAATCTCATCCACACAAGATATAAAATATGATCCACAGAATAAATAAGGAATATAAATCATCAACTAGTCTCAACAAAGTACTTCGGGGAACAACCCGATAAATATCTGATACAATGGTTCAACAGACCAGAATATAAATGACTGAAATAAATAAATACTGAGCACGAAACATGGATGCTCAGGAAAAGTCTTCGGCTAACACCTCGTCCTCGGATGGCGGTACAGCTCCTGGATCAGCTCCTGCTGCGGTCCCGTATACCTCGGGATAGATCTCGTCCTCAAATCCTGGGGACATAATCCATATCCAGGTCCTCAGGGGACATAGCAAGGTACAGAAAATATATAAGCCAAAATATAAGCAGTGCAGCAAATAATAAGATAAATAGGGTAAGTATGTAACCATCTATGTGAAATGCAAGATGAGAGCAACACGAGTACTCAGGCTGAGCCACTACAAGCTCTATGTCGGGAAGCCGGTAGCGGTAATAACCGGTAGTGGGTCTAGCTCTGCTCCGAGAGTCTACAACCTCGCAATAATAGAAGATATATATATAAAACAGCCTGTAGCCTGTGTCTCTCTCTCCACCCAATGTAACCACGCATATCATGACCATAACGTCTCATGTCCATGTCAAGCGGGATCATAGCTAATACAACAAGTCATATAATATCTAAGAATATAATATCCATGTCAAGTCCTATATCATATACAGAATCACCACGAATATCTCGGGAAGATCATGTCTCATAAATAGTGTCAAGTGTCCTGGGTCATAGTGTACTTGGTAAGACAAGTACGAGAATATAAAGTGTCACGAATGTCCATCTCTAGATGACAGTATCCAACACCGCGTACGGTGTTGGCACCCGACTAATAATCGGACGCTAAGTACGTCACACGATCCTAGGTTAAGCATGCACAGCAATATAATGAAGCAAGAAAAATATATAACAATACTGCAGAGTTTGGCAAGGTACACTTGCCTGATGTTTGAATATCAACAGTCGTCCCGGTATCAGTGGATCCTGTGGGTACTCCTCCAAAAGCTGTAATAAACATCACCAACCATCTCAGAAGATGTCAAAGAGCTAGAAATGCCTATCCTTAAGTCTAATTTGGACACAGGGGCAAAAATAACATTTTTGAGCCAAAGTGGGGTCCACATGTGGGCCACTTTGCACCGAAAAGCGTGTAAGGGTCAAAGGTCTCAAAATTTCTCTAACTCAGTGTCTACAAGTCAGGAACGACGATTCGAACCCAACGGAACTTCCAGAATTGGATTCCGATGAGCCGATCACGAAATCGCCCGTCAAGTGGAGCCGGTGGGGCCCACGATACGCAATTTTGTCAACGTTCTCAGAATTGAACCAAACTTGGGTCACAGGACCAGCGTATTGCTACGAGTCCGATGGCGCAAGTTTTGTCTCGATTCGACGTATGTACACAAAGTTACAGCATATTCTAGAATAGGCGGATACGGGACGTTATCGGTGGATACGCGTTGATTCCGGTATGCACGCACATCCGAATTAACTTCTGCGAAATCCCACATGTCCGTATCAACGTCGCACACGTTTTGGTAATGATCGCGTATGACCAAGTTGTCCCATTTGGCGGGGCGTACTCAGTTCCGGGGTAAAATAGGGCGTTGGTTTTCCTGTTTTTGGATCGCGGTTTGCGATCACCACAGGACGCGACGCACCGAGCGGGTTACACAGGCATCGAGAGGGTTATACATTCTATGCGACGCAACTGACGGAATCGAAAATAGAATTACGAGGAGAGAGGAAACGCTACCTGAACCGGGCTCCGTGAATCTGACTTTCACGTGTCCGGGTCGTCTGCTTCGTGTCCTGGTCCGAATCTGCCATGTCCGGGGCTAGGGCAGCGGGCGGCGCTCGGGTGGTGCCGAGTGGTGGTGAAGTCGGACAGGGAGGAAGCCGGAGTGGCACTGCATTATATGGTCTAGTACTCTGGGGAAGAACTGTCTCAGTGAAACCATGTAAAAGAGCTCTAGCACAACCTAGTTGCGCAAAACAATTCACCACACTGTTTACAAACCCAATATTCTCCATAACCATTTGTGAAGAACCAAGTTGTAAAACACCAAGTGGAAGTACAGGAATAACTGTAATAGTCTATATGCCTGCCATGAATTGATGGTTCAGCTCAGTAAAATCCTTGGATCCCAGATCAATAAGATTCATTGTATCACGCAGAATCCACAAATGATTTCCTCTAGAAGCGGCTTGGCCCAACTATCCCATCACCAAATGCATGAGCCTGGGGTGCCATGATCTTGCTCACCAGCAACTCTACTCCAGTCAGTGTCGAACCACGATCCCAATGCCCATCCTCCCATACCAAATGTGTCGGGTTCCGGTCGCCAATCGCTCTCCAGAAGACTGCGTAGGTCCATCCGATCTCGTCGCAGAAGCAGCGCAGAGCCTCCCCCAGCTAAGACGCCATTGATCAAGAAGAAAGAGGAGAAGAAGCGTCAGCTACAAAACCCTAGCTCTATGCGTGGGACGTCGAAAAATACTAACTCCCGCGGCAAGAGGACCGGCCGGCCTGCTGGGTTCTGAGTCCGTCCCCCTCTTCCTCGTCGAAACTACCGTAGATCGTCAAAAATCCATGTGGAGAGAGGGAGAGGATGGTTTGTCGACGTGGTGGCGTCGGTTCTCGCTCCGGGACAGAGGAGCGGAGGAGGAGATGAAGATGAAGGGGGAGACATTGACAGTGGAGGTTCCGTCGCTCCGGGGGTCAGGGAGAGTTCCGGCCTTGGGTGTCCGGCCAAGGAAGACTCGGGGTGAAGAAGGGGAAGGAACAGTAGGGAGGGCTTGGGATGACGGCTGCTGTTAGAGTTAGGTTAGGTTTTTCTTAGGGAAAATAAATTATAAGAAAAAGAGAAGGAAGAGGTGTTTATATACATGTAGGATTTTGGTTTGGGTTGACCTAGGAATTAGGGCTTGGTCCACATTCCTTGTGCTTGGCTTCGGCTCTCATGGGGATGTTGGGTGTTTGGCACGGGTTTAATTCTGTTTAAATGTACATTAGTTTTAGGGCTTTAAAAAGATTTCGGAGTCCAATAAATTCGCAAAAAATTACCCTATGTCCGGTTTTCTATTTTATACCATAAAATATTATTTCCATAATATTTTAATATTAATTAGCATCATCTAAAAATCCTTTAATCACAAAATACCTTAGTTTTAAATTCCACAAATTACAGAAAAACTGTGAGAAAATATATTTAAAATTTTTGAAAAAAAATAGGGGGCTTACACGATATGAGTTCGCCTGGTTTAGAAATACGCTCCTAGCATACATGTGTTCGTTATGCGATCTTGGAATTTTTATATATCTATATTCGTGCTTGGTTTAACTTGGTTTTATACTTGGACAGGGAAGGACTAATGGTAAGTTGGTAAGTATCGTCGTGTTTCTTGTATATCGTACGTCGCATTGCCACACGAGATAGGCTTTGTATCTTATGCATGAAATTGATCCTAAGATAAGAATAGCAAGATAATTAATAGTTGGTGCACAGAACTAATATAACGTGTTAAATTTGTCGAGCGGGCGAGAAGCCTTCCCACTAGTGCATTCATGTACTGATAACCCACCAGATCGCTTGCAGAGTGCGGGAGAACCTCGTTCGGTGCGGAATGTTCCCTCGTGCACGCTGAGGCATAGAGTTCGCTCTGGAGCCTTGGAGTGTTACGTCCGGAGCCGAAGCACATATACATGACATAATGTTGGAACATCGCCTATGTATCATCCTAAGCTATAAGCCGCATGGCACATCTTTATTCTTAGAGAGAGAGAGCTTGAGCGACTTGTAATCTCGGCCTAGCGCCGCTTGTAACATCATTCATTATAAATAAAGAGATCTTGTTTATGTATTTAAACTTGTGTTATTCTATATTTTCGCTATATCGACTTGGTGAACTAGTTATCAACGGCCGTTTTGGTATTTGCCTTGCGCGAGCGCAACTCCAGGCTCGCGCGGCATCATGTCCCGATGGAAACGATCGTCTCGCGGGAGCGCTGGCGCGGTGATTCGCGCCTAGGCGGGACGGCCGATTCCTGCGGGGGGATCGAGACATGACATATTAGTATCAGAGCATGGATTTACTTCCTTAGACTTCTTATCGATTCTCTCTGTTTTGAAAGCTCGTTCATGGGTTATGTTACAGACGCTCTCTCTCAAAGTTCCAACGGGATATTCTATACAATGAGTCTAAATATTTTCTAAAGGTTCATGTGAATGATATGATTGCTTATACGAAATTTTGATGTGAAGGCCTTTGTGCCAATCTATATCAGACATTGTAGGAATAGACTTATGTTAGAATCTGCAAGCTATATGTGAAACTGAATGCCTATACGAGAACACCAAGCAGGTTAGTGTGCGAGATAGAATATCGTTCGGACAGTTGCCTATGCACACAGCCTTTCGGCTAAGTTGTGTTCAGTACCATGCGCCAAGACCCTTGGTGCTAGTGAGTTGGAAGCAAGATTTGGGTATCGTTCGAACAAGAATAAAGTAGGACTTAGAAGGAAAATCGATAGAGACGTTATCGGAGTACCGCTAAGGCAAATAATGGAAATCGTGTTTGAATTTTTGAGATATAGTTGTACGGTTATTCGTAGTGATAAGTTACGATTCAGAACATAGTTTGTATAGAGGACAAACAATTGATAGAGGTACATACAAGACTAAGATCGTTAAGACAGCGAATAGGGACCGTGCTGGAGTTCTAAGGAATAAATTGGATACATGAGTGAACGACGCGAACGTGATTCAGGAGTTAATAAGATAACTCAATTTCTGAGTGGTGTATACAATAGTTCCAGGTTCTAATATATGAATTAAGGACATAATGAGTTATAAAGATTCATAGAGTATAGCTCGAACCCTTAGTGGTGTATTGGTCGACTTAGAAATGTTCGAACGATTAGTGGGTTTTAGAGTATTAAACGGGTCTAGCAGCAACAACGTAATTGTGCGAAGCCTTAGTATAAATAATGCCTAGCAAGTAAGCGAATTTGAAGGAATCATGTATGATTTGATTCGAACAAGTTAGAATGAGTTGAACATAGGATAAGGCCTACATCAAGTAGAAATAAAGAGTACTTGGAATTAATATCATGGTCAGAAAAACTTAGTAGATTGTATGAGCAATTTGAATTGAATCAAATGAATTAAAACTTGAGTTGAGATGGAATAATCGGGGATGCGATCGGATTTAGTGCAATTAAAAATAATGGCGCGAACGAATGATAGCGTACGTGAAAATTTTAGATTTGAGTTGGATATCGCTCGATAGAGTTTGGTCTAAGTATGAATGCTACAGTTTTAAATTTTGGGAGACTTTATATCATATCAATGGTTGGAAGATAGCATGGATTGATGCAAGTTAGAAAATCTTGGTTCAATAATTAAGGTGGGCGATAACGAATTTAATCTTGACTTGGACGAACGATCTTGAGTCGAGTTCAAAGGTAACGCTCGATATCAGGCCCAGACGAGATCGATTATTCTGCGGGAGCGCTGTCGTGGTAATTTCACGTCCGATGGAGATGATCGAACTCACAGGGACATGTTCGAAGATTTTACAAACGAACTCGATAAAATAGAACGTATCAAAAGTGAATAGACTTGGGTTTGGGATTTGAAACTTAGTTGTTTGAGGAATGCTAGAAGTAGACTATGGATTTATCAAACGAAAACATTGGAGTTGGATGATTTTTCTAGACGAATTATAATCACGGCATGAATGGATATGACTTGATGGATAAGTATATATAACTTGGATGGAGCAAAGTAAAATGATAAGGTGCCTCGATCGTTTCGGTGATAACCATATTGTTTGACGTTCTTGCCTTGTGTGAGCGTAACTCTATGCTCGTACATACGTCACGTCCGAATTAGGACGGTTATCCCACGGGAGCGTTGGTGTGGTGATTTCATGTCCAACAGGGATGATTGAACTTACGAGAGACCGAAGGGTGATAATTAAAGGATCATCTTGACTTTTTCAGGATACAAATGAATCTAAGGATTTTTGAGGAGGAGTTAGTCTAGAACGTGCAGTAAGATATGCTGGATGGTTTCATGAACGGATACGTAGATTGTGTTGGACGACTTAGAGTTTATGATATACATCGATGGTTTAGAATGGGATCGTGATTTGATAGTCCAGGCTTAGAAAAGAATGGATAGGTGGATTCTATCAAACGTAATAGAGGAGATAGACTATGCAAATCGATGGATTGGACATACGACATGGATATGTCATAGATTTGATTAAACAAACGTATTTTAGGAATGGTTTTGCTAACGAACATGGATACTGTGCAAATAAACGTGTTGGTGTGAATAGAATGATCTGTGCTCGATGTTTAGAAATCTGAGTGAAACGAGCTTAGGTAGAATACCTCGTACGAAAGAACAATAGTTTGACCTTAGGAATTTAGGGCGAGTGTCATGCAAATAATTTGCTCGATAAGAATCGTGAACTTAAAATGTACCTATGACCTTGTGAGCTGACCTAGCGAATAGGCAGACGACCATATGCCTTGAGTTGAACTCGAGTGGCTGACTTCAGAGTATCATTCAGGAAAATATTAGAACTGGGGCAACGAGACTTAGAGTTAGGACTTGGAACTGGAAGTGTATGCTAGCGACGTTGGCGTTGAAATAAACATAATGGAATATATGACTTGTGTGATAATTGATTTGATCGGATAAGTTATACGATGGGAGGAATAAGACGGTATTAGAGAACTGTCGGACGGAACTATTAGAATTAGAATTTGTGATATTCGAGATAAGTTGGCATAACAAGTTAAATCGTTGCTTGGAAGAGGTGCGTTGCTAGTAATACAATACTTGAAATTGGATAAGATTGGAGTAGACGATAACTAAAATGAACCAGAGTTCGATTATTCGAGTAGCGAAGCGATCGGCGTTTCGAAAGATTTTTACGAGTAGCTTGACTGACTTAGCTGTCACTAAGCTTGGTTAAAATACACATATGCATAAATCCTTGAATATGGATACGATCCAGACTTAGCGATATGCATAACTCGAATGTAGCTGCAAATAAAAATGTTCGGATTCGCATGGACGAAAATAACAACTGAAGTAAGATTGCCTCAGCCCAAGATCATCATTTGTGATGCATTATAACATACTCCGCATTAAGTGATATATGTTCCACACTAAGTCGCAGTATAGACCGAGTCATAAGTTGGATTAAATGATAGAGTCATTCAATAAGGCAGACCGCGCACGCATGCGACACAGAATGAGAAGCGAGTAAAAAATTGTGTTCGAACGGATCTAATAATACAGATTGATATGCTTGAGTTAGATTCCATAGTGTGCGATAGAACAATTTATGATCAGGAAGTCTCGAGGACGAGACTTATTTTGAGTGGTGTATAATGTAACGACCCGCTCCGCATCTATGCGGATAGCCGATTCAAATGGCACAAGTGTGATGACCCGACCCGCTTTGCTCAGCGAGAAGACTTGCTTGAGGCAAAAGATTTCAGACTTGGCCCTTCATGAGTTCAGACTTAGACTTTCAGAGGCTCACTCGGAGTATCGCTCGACCGAGGCAAATCATCGCTAAGGTGGGTGGCTACGATGAGCTTGTCTTTGCTTAGCCAGCACACTTAAAATACGGTTGATACATGCTAGTCGCTAGAAGAATCACCCATTACATGCTAATAAAGAATACAACACATCTAGCTAAGGGAATAATTCTATCTGATACATCTTTATATAGAACATGGAAGTAGATCGGTTGAACGGAATGGTAGGCTCGCTTTACAGTTCTTATAATTTTACTTTGTAGTGTTGCTTTTGTTCCTTATATGTTCTTTGAAGTACATTGCTCCATATGTCTTGAAATGCTCATCACATAGATACGGCCTCGGTACAGAAGCACAACATAGATTCTGGTTAACTTACATGTGGCAGAAGACTATCAAGATAGTCGTTCCAAGCCAAATAATAGAAACATAAAAAGTCTTTGGGACCGTTGGGTCGCCAAGGCAACACCCAAAATGGGAGCTGCAATAAGAAGTAAACCGTCAACATAAACGGTGGATGGAAATAGAAATACACCAGATCATTAGATCTCTGAACGAGTGTAATGAATAATCATTGTGTCAAATAACTATGTTCATTCAAGGTCTTAAGATGTTGCATGTAATAAAAGTTTTGTGTTGATCGTCAATGGTCATGGACAACATGTGCACAGGCTTCAGGTTCCTGCGGACGGTACGTCGGTCGCGCCGGGGCCGATCCGAACTGGTCAGAAATATTTTAGATAGTCATTGCCTCCGATGGAAAGGCGTGTAGCGAGGCTCGCTACCTGTGTCGAACCCCAGTTCCCGTAGGGGCCGATCGTCCTCGCTTGGTCCCTACGGAACCTATTCGTCATTGCTTGGGCGCGATGCCGTGCAAGCCTAAGTTGCGCTTGCACCAGACAACGTACCTGCACAAGACACAAGAGAGACAAAAATATACATATATAGGCACAGAGTAAAAATGCAGAGAACCAAAGTTGAACACATTTGATAGCAAACAAAATACTTTCTTTCATTGAATACTTGAAGATTTAGATTACAAATGCTTGCTTGGCTGAGTTACAAAATATGTCTTAGAAGGCTTACAACTCTTTTTACATTCCCAAAATTAGCCAGAATGCCCATTACATTATGTTCTTGTAGTAGGACCAAAATAGCAGAATATCTAGCAGAAGAGAAGTAACCCACTGGAGAGGAAGGCAATGGAGGAAGCAGCATGAACACAGTCCTACGGAAAGGTGCATACACGCTGATTCAGATTCAAGATGCTTGCCAAACTCTTGTTTCCAGCACCTGAATATTTGCCCACAAACGTGGGTCAGTACTACCACATGTACTGGTGAGCGACCGTGGCCGAACTCACCTTAGAAATCCACACTAAGTAAGCATATAAAGCTAGCATTATTAGGTGATCTTTCTGGTTGTCTAGTTTCTTTTTAACAATTTATGCAAGGAAACATAGACGATATATGACATATGCATATGATAATTCTTACCCACGACCGAGCGGTTATCCCTGCAGCAGACACACAAGTTAACCGCAATTTGCATATGAATAACTTATGAATGAACATAGGCATCAAGCGTTAGGTATGCAAGAAGGTAAACCTAGCATGCTTCCTAACTATGTGATGGTCCATGGGTTGTCCCATGATTAGCAGCGGTCGCCCAAGGTTCAGCTCTTCACTGGCACGCGCGGGTGTCGGCAGCTGTGACCCAAGGTTCAGCTCTTCACCAACACACACGAGTGCAAGCAGCTGTGACATTATGGGTTCCGCACAACACTAATAGACATATCGCCCCACTAGACCCCCTTATGAGCCGTATACCTCAGGGCGATCCAAAAATCTCTTTCGGATCGAGCGATTTTCGGTGCCCCAGGAACCGTTCGAGAGATGAGACCTTGTGCACAAGTTGTCCGAGACCAATGCATGACATGAAACATCTAACAGATATAACACTACAATGCACAGTTCAAAGAAACGAATACACAATTTCCATCTCTTATTCTTTTCCCACATAACACATTCGAAACAAAGGAACTTGCCATAAATCGGGTCGTGCAGCATAGGGACTAAGAACATGCAACATAATACGATAGCAAAAGCATAATTCTAATACTTTAAGCATACAGTTCATTTCTTTAGCTTATCTTTTTAGTGAGGCAACATTAGTGAACTAGAGATTCTTTTCATTAGGCATGTGAACTGAAAGATTCATCGAAGGGCCTAAGCCACTCACCGAATGAATCGAACGAGAGGATAGGGAAGCCTTAAGCGACGTTCACTCTTTGGTTATGCGTCCTGAAAATGCAACAATACTTGGTTAGCATACTTCAATCTCTTTCCCTTACGATTCGAAAAGAACGCGCAAGCGAGAAAGCAAAATCATGAAAACCAAGTCATCGAAAGCAACTCAAAACCCAAAGCAACACAAAACCAAGAAGCAAAGCAACCAACTAAAACTCTTGGACTTATTTCAATAGAAGTCGTTCGATCAATTCGAACGGTTTATTGCACTTTGTCCGTGTTGATCTAGCGGTAAGGTTTTCCCGAGACTCGATTCTCAACCGAGTCGAAGCAGCTTAGTGTTCCATAAGTAACCGTTCGGAGCGGGGCGTTACAACCTGCGTTGTATTTCATTCCCGTGCCAAGACTATACCTTGTCCATGGCGGCTCATCAGGTCATAAGACCAAGTGTTTATCATTAGTATATTGCATACGTGGCGGCAACCCATGTATGGGCTCGTAGAAACTTGTGGCAAGTAACAGATGCAAAGTAACCTAAAGCTTAAAACCCATTTGAGTAGTCTGAGTAAAACATGCCTATACAAGTATAACATATTGGTGTAAAATGAGTATAAGACATCTAAGTAATCTTCACAACCTGAATCACAAAACGATATGAGTATTGTAAACTGGGTATATAGTGCGCCTGGTTTAGAAACACGCTCGTAGCATACATGTGTTCGTTATGCGATCTTGGGATTTTTATATATCTATATTCGTGCTTGGTTTAACTTGGTTTTATATTTGGACAAGGAAGGACAAATGGTAAGTTGGTAAGTATCGTCGTGTTTTTTGTATATCGTACGGCGTAGTGCCATACGATATAGACTTTGTATCTTATGCATGAAATTGATCCTAAGACAAGAATAGCAAGATAACTTAATAGTTGGTGTACAGAACTAATATAACGTGTTGGATTTGTCGAGCGAGCGAGAAGCCTCCCTACTAGTACATTCATGTACTGATAACCCACCAGATTGCTTTGCAGAGTGCGGGAGAACCTCGTTCGGTGCATAATGTCACTACCACATTCTGAAAATGGGGGTATTTTTGACTTTTTAGATATTATTAATATTATGGTATTTATATTAAATGATTTCTCGATATTGTATTTAAATTAAATAATTGCATGAGGTGTGTATTTATATATATTATATATATATACAGTGTTCATTTATGTTTGAGCTGGTAGACTTGACCTAGAAGCCCAGTAGATGAACACCTGTCAGAATTATGGGATTATGTGGTTAATTATTTTATTTAGAATTTATTTATTGGAGGTCGTAATTAATTACCGTAATTTATTTAATTGTTGCGCCTTGCCTTTGCTTCGATATTTGGAGCGCTATCCTAGCTTTTGCCTTCCAACAAATTTTACCACCTTGCCCTAGACCTGCCTACCTTCCATTCTGATATTTTTTGTAACTCATAATTATGCTTTCTTGTGCTTCATTTTAGCCGCACAATATTCGTCGCGGACGTTTATTTAAATTCTAAATAAATTCTAATTTTGTATCGTTGTGCGTTCCAATTGAAATTGGAGGCAATCTTGACCTATTTTTCGTACGGCCCAAATTAGGGTAATATTTTGTTCTGAGTCTTCTTCATTAATGCTATTGATGACCCGACCTGATTTTGGCCCCATGTACTCCTAATTAATTTTAGAACACAGCTTGCATTTATTTCTAATTAATTTGAGGGTAGCATTTTGTCTGATCCCGTTAATTCCGTTAATCCCGGTTTAATTCCAGTACACTGCTAATTAAGCCCGTACCAAACACACGGCGCCCCCCCTCACCCTACAAAACGTCGAACACCGGGTCGCCCGCAAAATTTTATCATTTTATGCATCTGTGCAAATACCCAAATTTAAGGGGGGCTAATTTGTAATTATTGCATTTGGTGTCAACGCCCTATTGGTTTAACCCAAATGAAGAAAACCAACCCCCCTAGCTTTGACTAGTCAACCCAACCTCTCTCCTCATTTTATTACATTTTTCTCCATGATGAATCGTGGCCATCCATTTAAAATGGAGCCATCTCCACCACACAACCCCTTACATAAACCTCATCCCTCTCCCTATTTAATGTCCTATCCAAAGCCCCCCCCCCCCCACACCCAAACCGTAGCCTCCACACTTTCATTCTTCCTTTCTTCTTCATTTTTTTTTTATTCTCCTTCACTTCTCTTCTTCTTCCTTTCTTCTTCTCCTTTTATTTTTAATTGAATTTGAAATAAGAAGGGGGGGGAAACACTGTTCATCCGGCCATTGGCCATTGTCCCCAAGTTTTTCCCGGCGGACGCAGCACTGTTCCGGCGACCTCGACACTGCTACTCCGGCTTGTTCCTGCCACGCTGCTCCTCCCTCGTTCCCATCCCCGGCCAAGCCCGACTCCGGCGAGCTGCCTTCCCCGGTCGAGCATTCCCGACTCTTCCCGAGCCCATTCCTCCCTACATCGACCTCAGCCGTTCCCCTCCGGCTCACCACCACTCTCGTCATCAACCCGACGGCAGCCACCCGCTCCTCTCCTCACTGGACCGCAGCCGAGCCTTTCGCTGCCTACAACTCCGTTCCCGACTCTGTTCTCCACCACTGCAGCCGGCTCTCCCTCCATCCCGCACTCCGGCGAATCGACACAGCCGAGCTTCCCTCGTTCCCAACTCCGGCCACTGTCACCACCAGTGCCATCACCCACTCGAACTCCCCTCGACTCCGGCCTTCCCGAGCTCCGACTCCCCACTGCTGCCCTTCCTCCCCGGCCCACCTTGCTGCTCCTCCCTTGCACCAGCCACTCCGGCGAAGCCAGCCTCCTCCAGCTCCCTTTCCGACTACATCTACCACCATCACCATCTACATCTACCACCATCACCATCTGCATCTACCACCACCTCCATCTACATCTACTACCACCCCCCACCTTGCTCCGCTGCAGCCCGACGACCGAGCTCCCCCTCCGGCCAGCCGACCCCCAACCCCCTGTGAGAGCTTCTCCTCTCTTCTCCCTCTTCCTTCTTCGTACGTATATATATATGTATATATATACATACGTATATACATATATGTATGTATTTAATATATGTATATGTATATTATTTATTTAATTAGTGTTTAAAATATGTATAAGCATAGTATATATATACTTAGTATATGTATGTATTAATGTATATGAATATTGTGTATGTATATATATATATATATATATATATATATATATATATATATATATATATATATATATATAAATACGTATTTTAGTATGTATTATTGATATGTATATATATATATATGCTTTATATATACTTAATATATTTTCAATATATATATATATATATATATATATATATATATATATATATGTTTGGCATACATATGATATATAAATATATATATATATATATATATATATATATTATTGTTCAATTGGTATATATAGTATGTACATGTGTTTAGTATGAGTACATCATTCAATGTGATGTATATATATGTATATATTGTACAACTATCTATATTATGTATGCATTGAGTATTGATATTTATAATTAATATATATATATATACTTGATCTATCTACTAGATGACCCTATTTGATCAGTATCATACCGGGCATAGCCCCTGAGTTCAATATACTTGTGTTATGTTAGTGTAGCATCTGATACAATATTATATTTATTATATGTTTATAGGACTGTCAGATTCTCCAGACGAAATCCTGGGACAGGATATTGGTTTTACCAGCTAAGGACCCAAGGCGAGTACATTCTCTGATTTGCTTCTTGTTTATGATATCCCATATGTTCACTGTATCTAGTGTAAATATCCATGCTCTTGACACGATGGTTACACGGATTGGTATATACGGATCTCGTCATGAGATGTTATTCCTTGTTCATGGTGTAGCTTGTACAAGTCTTGTTTCATTGTTATCTTGTACATGTACAAACACTGATTTCTGGGGAGATTTGCTACCTCCCTAGGGAATCCCATGCCATAGCGTACCATGGTTGGATCTACTATACCAGTCGGGGGTGGGGAGTATTTTAGTATAGATATGTGATCATACCCAACTCTACATGCATCATAGCTCACCCCACATCTCACGTCGGGTACGGCCTGAACATTTATATGCTTCATAGCTGTTACGTGTGATTAGCCTGACCTTTACATGCATCATAGCTAACCAACGGTTAGCCTGACCTTACATGAATCATAGCTAATTACATGTAACCAGCCTGATCAAGTTCCCAAGCCGATCACATGTTAAAGCTAGTACTCACACACTTAGTCATAGGATTCTTGCTCATTGACATATTGTTTCTTTTCCTGCATTTACTTATGGTATTTCCAGTATTTCTTTTATTGTATATTTCTCGTACATATACATGCATCTTGTATATTTCCATCTATATACTGCTACATAGTTTATATCATTAATAAAGAACTACTATTTAGAGATGTACTTTGCTCCTTCCTGACCGGAAAACTATTTTCCAGACTGTGACCTTAATGGACTTGTTTCTGACACTTGAGGATTGGTTGTTACTGATTGCAGGTATGGCTATTTTGTCGTTTTTAGATGTCTTGTATTTTCTTGCTTGCCTTGATATCTTATCGTGCTTTAGTTTATGTGATTGAGTATTTTCAGTATTATTTTGTGATATCCATGTCTCCTTATGGAGTTGGGTATTCATGTGAGATTGATTAGATAGTTACATGACCTAGACAGCGTTCTACCGCCGATGCTGCTGCGTAGGCTGGACGTACCCACGCTCTCGTACCCCTATATCGGGTGCGGATCGTGACACATTTTTAGTGGTGGCCCATGCAGGTCAGACTTCGTAAGTTGTGCGATGTCGTGGTAGTGCGACTTTATAGTTGTACTACTGCATGCCTGCTATAGAATATAGGACATAGGATACTAGGATGAGAGAGGATACTCAATCACAAATTCTTGAGAGATTCCTGGGACGACTCCTTGAGAATCTTATTATAAATTCCAATTTAAATCCTTCGCCTTGTTTCCGTCCGTCCTCACTCGTTGATGTTGAGTTTGATTCCTGTTGATCAATTATTAAATTAGGATCTTGGTTTCATTGTAGGGTTTGATTTCATGCCGAGATGAATTTTACGGACTAAATTTCATGATATCATCTGATGACATATATTGATGAGAACAGTACAAAAGGTGAAACGTCTGATTTGGTTATGAAACCTAGAGTTTATCGCAGCTGTACCGGTTGGCGTGGCGAAGATTCTAGATGACATGACTATAGGGTTGCATACTTTAGTTACGGAACCTGTCGTTTACCGCACCTATGCTTACTGGCATGGCGAAGATTCTCAGCGTCATGATTTCTGACCGACGTGTATGATTATCAGGTTGTGTCTTAAAATTTGTTCTTAAGGTATCATCTCAACACTTATCTATTTCTGTTATACAGGACTTTTTTCCATCATTTTTTGTTGTTGCTAGCAGTAGAAACACCTTCAGTCCTCAATCCAAGTTCCTTTTGAGCTTCCATTCTTTGAGGATTCCTTGTTAAGTATATATGATAATTAGTGACTTGTAATTATGTCTGTGTCTTGAGTATTAGTATTGACTGAGTGAAGCTAGTGAGTTGTAAGTGTTTCCTAGTTGGACATGTGAGCAGTAGGCCTTAATCTAGAATTAACCCATAGCATAGTACCTTGTAACAATGGTTCTAGGATAAGTGTCATTAGAGACTGTGAGTAGAAGGAGAGTATAGGGTATCAGTGATAGTTCCTAGAGTTAGTATCAGAGCCAGTATACCCGTCCTGGATAATCGTGATTATGTAATTGAGTGATCTATGTGAACAATTAAGTATCCAGGAATTGTGTTAAGGATTAATGGAGCATGACGTTCGATTTGATGATTGATATCGGGTGTGTTAAAAGTAAAGAAATATATATGCATGAGGAGTTATAATGAGATGTCATGAGAAGAGAAATATCGGAATTGGTAGTGAAGATGGTGAAGCGTATCACAGATTAGTTTAACAGGCTGTAAAAGATTAAAGGAAAATGCCTATACAACAATCGAGATGAGGAACCATAAGCTTGCCCATGAGAGTAAAGAAACATGAATGTTATAGAAGGTACAAATAATCATAAGTTTTAATAAGTTTGATGAGATGATCCAATAATAAAGCTAGTGATATCATACCAAGGGTACTAATGATTCTATATCAAGGATTAGTCGAGAATGATGATGATAACAGTAAGCACTTTGTGTGGTGATAATTAGATCGGTGTATTAGTGTGCACCTCGAGTATTAGAGACCGTGAGCACTTATATGTATATTGGGGATTTACAAATTAGAGGGTGGAAATAAATTCCAATTTTTTGAGAATTATTGAGGAGTTGAGATTTATGTCATTAAAATTTTGAGGGTTCAAATTTTGATTCAATAAACATGGTCAAGGCTATAAAGATTTTAGGAGCGATTAAATTTGATTTCGATATTGAGTATTTGACTATTGAGGAAATATATGTATTTTATTTTAAAAATTGTTCGAGAAGTTAAACCTTGACGATTATTTTGAGGATTAATTTTATAGTGGATGAGAAATATGTATATTAATAGATGATATACATGTGTCGGAATCTGTTGACTTGAGCATGATTGAGATGGCACCGCAGACTGACTTGGGTGTCCATCTAAAGTTGTATTGGACAGAGCAGTACTTAGTATGGTGTGTTACACTTGGTGTGCACTTGAGTGATAAGAACAACTAGCATGAACAATTGTAGTAGGAACGGGAACTGGCAGAGAGTATGGTACTAAAGAGATAGAGGTATCAAACTTTACATGCATCATTTGACCTATAATTGTGTTAGAGGTTCTTGGTATCAGATTTAAGTATTAATAGACAGGTGTGTGCGATATAGATGTATTCATGGATCTTGTGGACTAATGATTAATTGATATGGGTACCAGTGTACAAGAATAGGAATTAGTTAGTGAATGTGCTAGAGTTAAGTGTTTGTTAGAGATAGGAGATACTACAAATAATATGTTAGCAGGTTCTTTCTTTTCTTTCCTAATGTTCCTTTTTCCGTCTTTTGATTGATTGATTTCCTTAGTACTGTAGTTCGTATGCATGATTTTCTTGTTAGAATAAAGTTGGTAGTACACCCTGACAGAGACTGCAATATCATGACAAGACACATGACCTATATATTTTCTTAGATTGCATGGCTGTAGGTAGAATTTTCTTAAACCATGATCATTGGGGTTTTGACCATAGCAAAGATCTATGACAAGGTTATGACTTGACAAAAAGGGGCAAGATGATTAAATTTGTGGATAAGCATTAAATTAAATAAAGAATTAAGGGGTTAATATAACAAAATTGATGGATCATTGATTTTACGAAGATCGAGGTATGATTGAAACTCGAGGATAAAATATTAACTTAAATGGAGAGTTAAGAAATTAACATGGAAAAATTGAGGATTTATTAATTTTAGGAAGGTTATGATATGATAGAATTGGTGATTAAATTGAGAAAATATGGAAAATAATCATTATTTCTATTTGATTGCAAGATAGGAATTTAATTTTTTTTATTATGAATGTTGCATTTGAAGATTCCGTAAGTATCGCATCGTTGAGTAATTTGAGGAAAAAGGAAATCAGGAAATAAAATTATTAATGGGATAGTGTCGAATTCGATTCTCGGGATGAGGATTTAGATTTTGAATATGCATCGATTGGATTTAAATTGAGGAGTAAAAATCATTAACGGGTTGGTGTTTAAATTCAAACTTTTCGGATGACAATTCCAATTTTATGAATGTAGTGGATTAATTGAATTGAAGGGTGGATTATGGATTGTGTTTTAGAGGGGAGTCTTAATGTGTATTAAGTGAACTAGAGGATTGGATGTCAAAATCCGAGTATTTAATTTCTTAAATTTGAATTTGGAGGAAATTGTGAGGAAATGGAAACTAATTTTTATTTTTGAGGATATTGCAAGAATACAGTAATTTCAGAATTTTTTGAGATTGTGAGATGGCAAGGTGGATCACTACCTGATTTTGTGGTTGATGAATTTAACTATTGATGGAAAATAAAATAATGTATAATCACTACTATTGAGGATTTTAAATTTTGAGGACGAAATTCTTTTAAGGAGGGTAGACTTGTCACTACCACATTCTGAAAATGGGGGTATTTTCAACTTTTTAGATATTATTAATATTATGGTATTTATATTAAATGATTTCTCGATATTGTATTTAAATTAAATAATTGCATGAGGTGTGTATTTATATATATATATTATATATATACAGTGTTCATTTATGTTTGAGCTGGTAGACTTGACCTAGAAGCCCAGTAGATGAACACCTGTTAGAATTATGGGATTATGTGGTTAATTATTTTATTTAGAATTTATTTATTGGAGGTTGTAATTAATTACCGTAATTTATTTAATTGTTGCGCCTTGCCTTTGCTTCGATATTTGGAGCGCTACCCTTGCTTTTGCCTTCCAACGAATTTTACCACCTTGCCCTAGACGTGCCTACCTTCCATTCTGATATTTTTTGCAACTCATAATTATGCTTTCTTGTGCTTCATTTTAGCCGCACAATATTCGTCGCGGACGTTTATTTAAATTCTAAATAAATTCCAATTTTGTATCGTTGTGCGTTCCAATCGAAATTGGAGGCAATCTTGACCTATTTTTCGTGCGGCCCAAATTAGGGTAATATTCTGTTCTGAGTCTTCTTCATTAATGCTATTGATGACCCGACCTGATTTTGGCCCCATGTACTCCTAATTAATTTTAGAACACAGCTTGTATTTATTTCTAATTAATTTGAGGGTAGCATTTTGTCTGATCCCATTAATTCTGTTAATCCCGGTTTAATTCCAGTACCCTGCTAATTAAGCCCGTACCAAACACACGGCGCCCCTCTCACCCTACAAAACGTCGAACACCGGGTCGCCCATAAAATTTCATCATTTTATGCATCTGTGCAAATACCCAAATTTAAGGGGGGCTAATTTACAATTATTGCATTTTGTGTCAACGTCCTATTGGTTTAACCCAAATGAAGAAAACCAACCTCCCTAGCTTTGACTAGTCAACTCAACCTCTCTCCTCATTTTATTACATTTTTCTCCATGATGAATCGTGGCCATCCATTTAAAATGGAGCCATCTCCACCACACAACCCCTTACATAAACCTCATCCCTCTCCCTATTTAATGTCCTATCCAAAGCCCTAATCCCCAAAAAGAAACCTAGGGAATCCCCCCACACCCAAACCGTAGCCTCCACACTTTCATTCTTCCTTTCTCCTTCATTTTCTTTTTTCATTCTCCTTCACTTCTCTTCTTCTTCCTTTCTTCTTCTCCTTTTATTTTTAATTGAATTTGAAATAAGAGGGGGGGGACATTGTTCATCCGGCCATTGGCCACTGTCCCCAAGTTTTTCCCGGCGGCCGCAGCACTGTTCCGGCGACCTCGACACTGCTACTTTGGCTTGTTCCTGCCACGCTGCTCCTCCCTCGTTCCCATCCCCGGCCAAGCCCGACTCCGACGAGCTGCCTTCCCCGGTCGAGCATTCCCAACTCTTCCCGAGCCCATTCCTCCCTACATCGACCTCAGCCGTTCCCCTCCGGCTCACCACCACTCTCGTCATCAACCCGACGGCAGCCACCCGCTCCTCTCCTTACTGGACCACAGCCGAGCCTTCCGCTGCCTACAACTCCGTTCCCGACTCCGTTCTCCACCACTGCAGCCGGCTCTCCCTCCATCCCGCACTCCGGCGAATCGACACAGCCGAGCTTCCCTCGTTCCCAACTCCGGCCACTGTCACCTCCAATGCCATCACCCACTCGAACTCCCCTCGACTCCGGCCATCCCGAGCTCCGACTCCCCACTGCTGCCCTTCCTCCCCGGCCCACCTTGCTGCTCCTCCCCTACACCAGCCACTCCGGCGAAGCCAGCCTCCTCCAGCTCCCTTTCCGACTACATCTACCACCATCACCATCTACATCTACCACCATCACCATCTGCATCTACCACCACCTCCATCTACATCTACTACCACCCCCACCTTGCTTCGCTGCAGCCCGGCGACCGAGCTCCCCCTCCGGCCAGCCGACCCCCAACCCCCTGTGAGAGCTTCTCCTCTCTTCTCCCTCTTCCTTCTTCGTATGTATATATATATGTATATATATACATACGTATATACATATATGTATGTATTTAATATATGTATATGTATATTATTTATTTAATTAGTGTTTAAAACATGTATAAGTATAGTATATATATACTTAGTATATGTATGTATTAATGTATATGAATATTGTGTATGTATATATATATTTAATTGGCATATGTATATATATATATATATATATATATATATATATATATATATATATATATATATATAAATACGTATTTTAGTATGTATTATTGATATGTATATATATATATATATGCTTTATATATACTTAATATATTTTCAATATATATATATGTTTGGCATACATATGATATATAAATATATATATATATTATTGTTCAATTGGTATGTATAGTATGTACATGTGTTTAGTATGAGTACATCATTCAATGTGATGTATATATATGTATATATTGTACAACTATCTATATTATGTATGCATTGAGTATTGATATTTATAATTAATATATATATACTTGATCTATCTACTAGATGACCCTATTTGACCAGTATCATACCGGGCATAGCCCCTGAGTTCAATACACTTATGTTATGTTAGTGTAGCATCTGATACAATATTATATTTATTATATGTTTATAGGACTGTCGGATTCTCCAGACGATACCCTGGGATAGGATATTGGTTTTACCAGCTAAGGACCCAAGGCGAGTACATTCTCTGATTTGCTTCTTGTTTATGATATCCCCTATGTTCACTGTATCTAGTGTAAATATCCATGCTCTTGACACGATGGTTACACGGATTGGTATATACGGATTTCGTCATGAGATGTTATTCCTTGTTCATGGTGTAGCTTGTACAAGTCTTGTTTCATTGTTATCTTGTACATGTACAGACACTGATTTCTGGGGAGATTTGCTACCTCCCTAGGGAATCCCGTGTCATAGCGTACCATGGTTGGATCTACTATACCAGTCGAGGGTGGGGAGTATTTTAGTATAGATATGTGATCATACCCAACTCTACATGCATCATAGCTCACCCCACATCTCACGTCGGGTGCGGCCTGAACATTTACATGCTTCATAGCTGTTACGTGTGATTAGCCTGACCTTTACATGCATCATAGCTAACCAACGGTTAGCCTGACCTTACATGAATCATAGCTAATCACATGTAACCAGCCTGATCAAGTTCCCAAGCCGATCACATGTTAAAGCTAGTACTCACACACTTAGTCATAGGATTCTTGCTCATTGACATATTGTTTCTTTTCCTGCATTTACTTACGGTATTTTCAATATTTCTTTTATTGTACATTTCTCGTACATATACATGCATCTTGTATATTTCTATCTATATACTGCTACATAGTTTATATCATTAATAAAGAACTGCTATTTAGATATGTACTTTGCTCCTTCCTGACTGGAAAACTATTTTCCAGACTGTGACCTTAGTGGACTTGTTTCTGACACTTGAGGATTGGTTGTTACTGATTGCAGGTATGGCTATTTTGTCGTTTTTAGATGTCTTGTATTTCCTTGCTTGCCTTGATATCTCATCGTGCTTTAGTTTATGTGATTGAGTATTTCCAGCATTATTTTGTGATATCCACATCTCCTTATGGAGTTGGGTATTCATGTGAGATTGATTAGATAGTTACATGACCTAGACAGCGTTCTACCGCCGATGCTGCGGCGTAGGCTGGACGTACCCACGCTCTCGTACCCCTATATCGGGTACAGGTCGTGACACATAATGTCCTCTCGTGTGCGCTGCGACGTAGAGTTCGCTCTGGAGCCTTGGAGTGTTGCGTCTGGAGCCGAAGCACATATACAGGACATAATGTTGGAACATCGGCTATGTATCATCCCAAGTTGTAAGCAGCTTGGCACGTCTTTATTCTTAGAAAAAGAGAGAGCTTGAGCGACTTGTAATCTCGGCCTAGCACCGCTTGTAATCTCATTCATTATAAATAAAGAGAGCTTGTTTATGTATTTAAACTTATGTTATTCTATGTTTCTGCTATATCAATTTAGTGAACTAGTTATCAACGACCGTTCAAGTATTTGCCTTGCGTGAGCGCAGCTCCAGGCTTGCGCAGCATCACGTCCCGATGGAAGCGATCGTCCTGCGGGAGCGTTGGCGCGGTGATTCGCGCCTAGCGGGGACGGCCGATTCCTGCAGAAGATCGGGGCTTGACACCCTCAACTTTCATAGGTACTAACTTAATATTTTATTTCAACTAATATTTTCAACTTGATATTCCAAATTTGTTTATTTCTAAACTACCCTCGTCCCACCCCCACCCCTCCCCTTTCCCAACGCCGACTGCTACTCCGGCAGCCACCCCCCTCACCATACCCCACCCGGCCATAAATTCCCCCTACTCTCCCTTCCCCCGGCGAACCCCTCCCCCCCTCCCCATCCCCGCGGCTTTCGGTGATGGCGGCTGCTGCTTCTACTTGCTACTGTGCCCTCCGCCCCCCCTGTAATATCCCGTTCCGCTTAAGCGGACTGCCGATTCAAACGGCAAAGTGCAAACGTCCCGACCTGCCTCCCTCAGCGAGGCAACTCGTTTGAGGCAAGGATATCCAGACTTGGTCCCTACAGGAGTTCGGCTTAGGCTTTCAGAGGCTCGCTCGCAGTATCACTCAACCGAGGCGGATCATCGCTAAGGTGGGTGGCTACGGTGAACTTGTCTTTGCTTAGCCAGCACACATAAAATACGGAAGGATACATGCTAGTCGCTAGGTGAATCACCCCCTGCATGCTAATAAGAATCCAACGCACCTAGCTAAGGGAATAATCCCAACTTGTACTGCTTGTCGCTAGAACATGAAAATGAAATATTGCTTATATGTTCAGACCCTCGCATGTTACCTTTGCCTCGTGCAACTGGACCCGCTATGCCTCGAGTAGAATAACACAAATGTATATTCAGTAGTGCACTGTTCACTCCCTAACACTGCACTCCCTAGATAACTTCGCTCGGAAAGGCCCCGTACGGTTTCGCTCGGCTTACCTTCGGGCCCGAGCGAACTTGGATGCTTAAGTTATACAAGTGCATGCTTGCCTGCTTTTATGTATTGCCTAGTTTCAATGCTTGCTGCATAACTATGCCCCGACTGTGAAACACTCTGCTTGTCATGCATTCATTTAGGTTCTCCTTGGAAGACTACCTGATAGTCGTTCCGTGCATGAATAAACCTGAATATACCTGGGACCGTTAGGTCGCTAAGGCAATTCCTGAACCAGGGAACTTGCGCCAATCCTGTGATCCAAGAATCCCTGCTCGTTGAGCAATACTGTCCTGTACTGAATCAAATGGCTCGTGGAGCCGATACTCAACATTTAGAGTAATCCTGACCCTGCCTCAACAAGTTATATATATATATATATATCCTGACTTGAACTTGTTCCATGAAGCTTGTTCAATATATATATATATATCCTGCCCTGAACTTGTTCCTGTACCTGACCTGACCCTGAAGATTAGAGACTTGCATGGTCACAGGACAACTTGGAAACAAGGTTTTAGTTCCGCAGACGGTCGCTGGGGCACTGGCACCGATCTGATCCGGACGGAACTCCTGATAGTCGCCTGCTATAGGACGGAATGCCCTGGGACGTCCTGCTCTATGCGTCGCAAGACATTCCGTACTGAGACTAGACCGTCCAATATGGCGCCGTGCCAGTGACCTCATGTTCATATAGATAAGTCATCCTCGCTTAGCGGCTACCCGCGTGCGAGTCACTGCATCGCATCGAGAATAACTGAACACCTGAACGATCTTGTTATAACAACACTCCTGCATAAAGAGCACTTGATCATAGTATACAACACGTCTGATATTTCCTGTAACCCGTACACCCAGAACGGGATCTCGCACTGAAACGCTTGTGTTTGCATATGCTTTGCCCTGAATGCTTATACATGTTTCTACTTGAATTAACTTGGTTGTCTTGGACAGGGAAGGACAAATGGTAAGTTGGTAAGTCTCGCCGTGTTTCCTCTCATGTCGCACGGCGCACTGCCACACGGATTAGGCTATTCAAATCTTGCATAAAACTGATCCTAAGGCAACTAGGAAGACAACTTAATAGTTGGTGCACGAAACCTGTACTACGTGTTTGGATTTGACGAGCGGGCGAGTAGCCTCCCCACCAGTGCATTCATGTACTGATAACCCACCAGATTGCTTGCAGGGTGCGGGAGAACCTCGTTCGGTGCGGATGCCTCCCTCGTGCGTGCTAAGGCGTGGAGTTCAACTCAGAGCCTTGGAACGCTGCGTCCGAAACTGAAGCACATATACAAGACATAATATTGGAACATCGCCTCGCCTGAACATCGCCTGAACATTCCTATATATCATCCATAAATGTAGCCACTTGGCACGCTTTTATGTTTCAGAGAGAGCTCGAGCGACTTGTAAATCTCGGCTATACGCCGCCTGTAACACTTGTTTTAATATAAATAAAAGAGCTTGCTTTACTCCAATTTGTGTTTCCATGCTTCCGCTATATTGTCGACTCAGTAAACCTGTTACCGATCGCCTATGCATTCATGATTCCGCTGCACTCGGACAATCTGTGCGACTCTATGGCTTAGAACTCTTATCGCCAGCCAACGAACTACGGCCTTGCACGGGCGCAACCCCAGGCCCGTGCGGCATCACGTCCCCCGAAAGCTCGACTCGGGCCATTCGATTAGCTCCCCTTCCTCCCTCGCGCCCGCGGGACGGGCGCGGTTGTCACGACCCGCACCCGGAAATTCGGGCACGAGTGCGTGGGTACGTCCAGCCTACGCCGCAGTGTCGGCGGTAGTACGCTGTCTAGGGCATGATCACAGGTGATAAATCTAGCTCATTCACAATATATTAAATAGGCAAGGAAAAATAGCAGGAAAAGAATGCTAAGATTTTATAACCAGAATATGATAATCAAATCCAGAGTTTATTACAGAACCATAGATTATATCGGGGACAAACCCGATTACTAAGATGGAAGGAAATAAACAACTAATGCTAACTACTCTGCAGGAGTAGTCTCCTGGGTGGGAACCGGCTCTGCAACTGTATCACCTGCTGGCTCATAGGGTCCATAGTAGGTAGGGGCAAGGTTCTCGTCATCGCCTAAACAACGGATCCAGTCAGGAAAGGAGCAAAGTACACAATGCACAACAAGATTTAAGCTAAATATTTGTGACAGGTAAAAAATAACTGACTAAGCATCATGTTGAGAATATGCGTAAGTAAGTAGTGAAATTAACTACGAAATAATGCTATAAAACAAGACTAGAAGTAAAATATGATTAATTGCTATAACCCAGAAAACAGGAATAAAGTGTGACAGGAAATGTAAATGTAACAAGAATTGCAACAAGACAGGAATTATGTGCGTGAACTTGTGTATTTAGAATACATAGTTGGCATGTAGGGATTTATAAGGCTAATAAGGCCGTCATAGACGACTAGTGACTAGCAATAATCAAGTATAAGGCTGATGGTACAGTCGCGTACCAACAGCTAGTAACGGGACTTGGGGAAGGGTAAACTACATGCCTCCTAGTATTCTCCCACCCGACATGAAAAGCAAGACATGAAATATATATTATTCAAGACATGAAATCCATTGTTCTACTCTACGTATGATTATCAATGGTACTAATAAAGCAGGAAAATTATTTATCACAATATAAAGGTTAAACTTGAAGTGCAGGTACTTGCCTGTTGTTTGAATCCAATTATAATTTTGTGTCTCGGGGAAGTTTTCCAGAGATGAGTCCAAAAGCTGAAATAGACATTACCATCACGCTCAGAAGATGTCAAATAGCTAGAAACGCCTGTCCTTGGGTCCAATTTGGAGACAAGGGCAAAAACGGCAGTTTCGGGTCAAAACGGGGTCCGCCGGTGGGCCCGCTTTGCACCGAAAAACGTGTCTGGGTCAAAGGTCTCCAAATTCACCAAACTTAGTGTCAACAGGTCAGGAACGCTGATACGAACCCAACAAAACTTCCAGATTTGGATTCCGATGAGTCGAACACAAAATCGCCCGTCAAGCGGGGGCCTGTGGGGCCCACGACACGCGATTTTATCAACGTTCTCATAATCGAACCAAACTTGACCCACAGGACCAGCGTATCACTACGAGTCCGATGGCGCAAGTTTCGTCTCGATCTGACGAGTGTACACGAAGTTAGGGCAAATTGTCGAAAAGGCGGATACGGGGCGATGTCCGCGGATACGCGTTGATTCCGGTGTGCACGCACACCCGAATCAGCTTCCACGAAAACTCACACGTCCGTATCGACGATGCGTACGTATCTGTGAAGACCGCACGCGACCAAGTCGTCCCGTTTGGCGGGGCGGACTCAGTTCCGGGGTAAAACAGGGTCTGGTTTTTCCTGTTTTTGGATCGCGGTGTGCGATCACCACAGGACGCGATGTCCCGAACAGTTTGTCCGGACACCGAGAGGGTCATACAGGCTTCCCAACGCAATTTGCGGAATCGAAAACGGAGCTACGAGCAAAAAGATACACGCACCTGAACTGGGTCTAAAAACCCGAAAAATCCCGTGTCCGTGTCGTGTCCGACACGACACAGGCCGTGTCCGATTTAGAAATTAGGGTTAGGGTTTGCCGGCGAGGTGCGGCGCTGGGCGGCCGGGCTGAGGCGGAGGGGGCCGGGGGCTCTGCGGCGGAGGGCGACCGGCCGGGGCTGCGCCGCTGGACCGTCGGCTGGGACGAGACGGCGGCGGCGGAGCAAGCGCTGGACTCGGCTGCTGCTGCGGCTCGTCGTCGAGGTGGCCGGGGGTCGACGGAGCGGCTCGCCGGGGCTGGTTGGGTGGAGACGGAGTGCGGCTCGCCGGGGATGGCTGGGTGGAGGCGGAGCCGCGGGCTGGGCGACGCTCGGGGAGAGGAGATCGGAGGAGGAGGAGGCTTTTATAGGCGGGGCGGAGGGGCGAGAGGCCGAGAAAGGCGGTCGAGAGGGGTGGCGTGGCGACGCGAGGCGGCCGGAGCGCCGCGCGGAGCGCCGGGCGGAGCGTCGGGCGGAGCGCCGCGCGGAGCGCCGGGCGACGCGGGCACGGTGACTGGGGAAGAGGGGAGCCGGGTCGGGTCGGGTCGGGTGGCGGTTGGATCCGACCCGACCCGCTAGCATTGGCGGGCTGGGCTCGGCCCAATGGGCTGGGCCGGGCCGGATAACGGGCCGGGCTTGGCTGAATAATAACATAAATAATAATAATAATAATAATAATAATAATAATAATAATAATAATTAGTTAATTAATTAATTAATTAGAAAATTGTTTTTCTTAGGCATTTAAAAATAGGTCTGAGGCCCAGAAAAATCTAGAAAAATTACCCTAAGTCCAATTTTTCATTTTACACCCAAAAATATTATTTTCATAATATTTTAATATTATTTATTAACAATTTAAAAATCATTTATTAATTGAAAACCTTGATTTTAATTACAGAAAATTCCCAGAAAATTCCAGAAAATTGGAAAAAATCCAAGATTTAATAATTTAAAAATTCAGGGGGTTTACAGCGGTCATACGCGTTCGGCGCGCCGAGACACGGTGATTCGTGCCCGGTTCGTTAAATCCCGGCCGTACGGGGCGGGGCAGGGCGGAGCGGCGACCCGGGCGGGACCGAGGCGTGACAGATTGGTATCAGAGCCTGGCTTATACGCCTTTGAACTTCGTTTCTAATATCTCTGTTTCGAAAGCTCGTTCGTGGGTTATGTGCACACACTCTCTTAATGTCTCAATGGGATATTCCAAACAATAAGTCTAAATACTTTCAAAGAGTTGCATTTGAAAAGTATGATTGCTTGTATGAAATTGTGTTGCAAGGGCCTTTGTGCCATCCTGTGCTAGTCCTTATGGGATTAGATTCGTGCTAGACTCGAGCATTATATGCAACCCGAAATTCCTATACATGTTTACCCAACTGGTTAGTGCGAAAACGAATATTGTCTGAACGGTTAGCTATGCACTCAGCCTTTCGGCTAAGTTGTGTAGAATATCTTGCACCAAGACCTTTTGGTGCAATCCAGTTATAAACGAGATTTGGATATCGTTCAGGAATGATACAAGTAAGACCTAGAGCTGCAAAATCGATAGACTTCATCGGATTTATCGCTTAGGAGAATCATGCTTGGTTATGGAAATAGCTTGAACGAAATTCTTGTTGAAAGACAAATTCAAATATAGTTGCTTGGATGACTATCAATCCAGAATATATATTAAGATTAGATTTTATCAGGCGAACTTGAGTACCGTGCTAGAAATTGTGGAACGAGTTAGCGAGTATACTAACGATAAAGCGAGCACCGATTAGAACTCGATGGAATGACTCGATTCCGAGTGGTGGATGGATCATTTAGAAACGTACAAACGGATCCATAACCCGTGCGATATTCAGACTGAACGATATTGAGAATAACTTGAATAAATGATAGGGCTTATATCGAATAGAAACTCTCGGAAATGGAAACTAATATCTTGGTTAATAAAACTTGTTGGGAATTAGAGAATCGTGTGAGCGGTTTCGGATTTAAACAAAGGATTGTACGTGAATAAATTATCGCTCGAACAAGTTAACCCGAGAATGAATATTGGGCTTCGGAATATAAATTTGATTTGGTATCGATAATTTGAAGATAGCATGGATCGATACAAGCAAAGAAAATGTTAGGTTTCTGGGAATGATATAAGCGATAACAAATCTTGCTTGGAGTTTGGAAGAACGAACTACAATCACTGCATAAACGGATTTGACTTGGTGGATTTATGCTTGGATGGAAATTAAGGGTTAAAGGATAAGATGAACTTGGAATGCAAGTGATTGGGAAAATTTTTAATGGATTAGTTAGCCTTGAACCTAGAATAAAATCATATTTGATGGTTTTGAGAACGAATACGTGAATCAAGTTGAACGACTTGGAGAAATGATCTAAGGTTTAGAATTGAATCTTGGCTTGGTGGACTAGACTTGGAATGGATAAGATTCTATCAATTGAGGGATAGAATATGCGAACCACTAGGCTTGTCCTGCAACTTGGATATATTTTGGATTTTATCGAACGGACTCGTCCCCCATAAAAATGAACGTGTTAATGAAAGTAGGTAAATCTGTGCTCGATGTTTAGAAATCTGAGTGAAACGAGCTTGGGTAGAATACCCCTGTGAATGAACAATGGTTTGACCCTAGGAATTGGGGCGAGCATCGTGCGACAAATTTGTACGATGAATCGCGATATGCTTGAACCTGTACCTATGACCTTGTGAGCTGACCTAGTGATTAGGCAGACGACCCTGTGCCGAGTGAATGAGCCTGTGCTACCGACTTTACCATATTGCTTGTATAAAGCATCACAACTGGGGCAGCAAGATTTAGGGTTAGACTTGGGAACGGTAACGTATGCTAAGTTGACCCAAATGGATGGACGCTAATCGGTATCAGATTTGATTGACTCTGTTGGAAGTATCCTGGTGATTTATATGGAATTGGATTGAACCCTTGAAATTTTCGCAAGTAGCTTGTCCAATTTCACTATCCCTAAGTTTGGTTGACTGCATGTGTTTGAGGGACGCTTCGAATATGTGCATGATCCAAGACTTAAGAAATGTGAAACTCGAGTGCTAAGACTTCACTATCGCTAAGTTGGTTGACATGCATGTGTTTGAGGGACGCTTCGAATATGTGCACGATCCAGACACGAGATATGCTGATCTCAAATGCTAGTGCAAGTGAAAATCCTCCTGAACAAGCATAACGACTTGTATAAGTTTGCCTTAGCCTTAGATCGCTATCCAAGATCGATTGAAACGTGCCTCGTGTTAAGAAAATTGTCCCGCGCCAAGGCGCAAATTATACTGAACCAGTATATGTCACGCCCCAGTCCCAAAAATACGTAGGACTAGGACACGTAAGCATGCCAGCCGCATGGATATGGCAACTCCAATATATGGAAACCAAATCCATACGTACGCTGTAATATGAATATAAAATCCACAAGTGGTATAAAATATATCATAAGTCACAGGGTAAAATCTAAATCTCATCCACCAAAATCATATAGAAATAAATAACCAGTATCTATGAAACTAGATCTCAATAAGAAGTATCTAAGGATGATAGTTGGATGGAAACAAATCCACTACCAACTCGAATATAAGAGCAAAAACAATATGAGTACAACACCACAACACAATATAAGAATACCAGCTATCCATCACAGCTCGAAGAGAAGACATCCTCGGATCACATGTAACCATCCAAATCTGCACTCCTGCAAATACTCAAGAAAAGATACACCTGGCAGCGGACCAGGTCCTCAGAGGGACGTAACAAGATACAGAAAATATGAGCCAATTTGAATACAGTAAACATGCATATGGTTTGAAAATAGATAAGTACGCTGTACATGACAATCTATATGAATGCAAATGAGGACAACTTTTCGACGTATGGGCAAGGGTAGTCTACTCGATCTAAGCCTCACAACTCACACACCCGTCTAGAACATCAGAAATCGACATACCTCTGGGGTAGCGACCAGCGCGACTCTACAGAAATCGACATACCTCTGGGGTAGCGACCAGCGCGACACACGCCCGTAGTGCGAACTATATACTATGGTTTACCAGAGTGGTTAAAAGCCCATACGCCTAATGATTGTCCTCCCATGATACTAGGTGCCATGTGTGTGTCAACATATCTAATACATAGTAATGACTGAAAAAAACTACACATGCAAGAACTATACAGAAATGAAATAAATAAAAAGAAATATAAATAGCATGCAAAGTACTGTAAACAATTTGGCAAGATATCTTGCCTGGGGTCCTGCTGCTGGTATGAATCCGAGTCCAAGTCACAGTCCAATAAGCCTATGTATTACAAATTTATCACGTCAAAAAAATAATTTATTTTAATTTATTTAATTCTGGAATAATTACTCTAAAATCCTATTTTAATCTTATTATTCTGATTTTTATGTTAATTCCTAAATTTTGTCCAAAGAAACTGAATTTTATCAACTCGAGACTCATGGCACGCAAATCGAGACGATCTGTTGACCAAAAAGTCAACCGACACAAACTCAACTTTTATGCATGATTTTCTGTAGATTTCAGCGTCAAAAATATGCTGGAATTTATAGCTCGTCCGAATTCAAATTCGTTTGGAAATTATGGCACATACAAATTTTGTATTGTGCACCGATGGTTAAATTCTAACCTAAAAGTTCTACAGAATTAACAGTATGTAAATACTTCGAAATAAATTCTGGGAAAAATATATGTCGATGATCTCGACATTAGCTTTCCGAAACTTTAAACGGTTCGTGATTCTGATTCCTGGTTCTCCCGGAATCACGAAAACATCAAAACACGTCTATTTTTGGACATACTGTGCTCTACGAATTTTACAGAATTTAATACTAATAATTTAGAAAAACAATTTATATAATCAGAAAGCTAACCTCATTATCGTTCTAATAAAAAAAACTAGGCCTTGTTTGGAGTCTGGAGCTAGGAGATATCGTCTTTTTAATTCGTCATAACTAGTAGAAAATGAGGCTGAATTTATGACGAATTTTGGCTATTTTTGGACGAAAAAGAGAGGAATTTTGGGGAAGAAAAATATGAAGGATGGGGTATTTATAATGGTGGAGACTATTTAATTAAATACAACTAGGATTGGTTAATTTGGATAGGATTATGATGAATTTAAATAAGGATATGATATGCATGAAGTTGATTTCCTAGTAGGTTCAGGATTTGAATTAATTTAAAATAGAGTTTGAATTTATCTCAATAATTTATAATCTTAAATATAATTAAAGATAATACAAATAATTTATAAAATTTTATTAATATCTATTAACACTAAATTAGCATCTATCTAATATTAAGACTATATATATCCAAATAAATCCTAAATAATTTCAAAAATCTAAAATAACCAAAAAATGATTCTAAATAAATATTTATATAAGTAAATATATCAAGAATTTCATTTGCTAATTAAATAAAAGAATACTCTAAAGAAATTAAATATCTATAATAATATAAAATATACACAAAATATCTATTTTGGGTGAGGGAGTTTACAATCTACCCAACTTAAAACAATTTCGTCCTCGAAATTAAAATAAGGCATAATTTGTTAAATCCTTCACATTCATACATAAGGTACGTCAATCGCAATCTCTTCCAAAATTTAAATAACAAAATCTATTCAAATCTATCGCGATCACTTCAAAATTAAGATAACCACTGTTTAAATCAAAATTTAACTTGTCGTAATCTCTTCTCGATTTTTAAATAATCAACATCCAAATCTAACTCAAGTCTATATGACATCCCACATCAAAATTTATATCATAATTTTCAACTATCATAATCTCCTCTAGACTTTGAACAATAAACAGTTCTAATCAAATCTTATTTCTATTCTCAAATTAAGAATTTTGTACTCTTCAAATATTTAAACTCAATTTACATCCTCAATATTTCAAATAGGTGACCCAACAATCAAAATTAAACTTTTAATTCAAATCATCAAATTGTAAAATTTAAATCTAATTCACCAGTTGTTCAAGTCTAAAATTCTATATTTATCCTAAAAATTTAAATCGATAATTTATCCTTCAATATTCAAAATTTAAATCATGTGCTCAAAGTATAAATATTGGGTCCTCAATATCAAGATTTTTAAAATTCATTAAATCCTCATTATCATAATCCTTCTTTTAAAATTCTCCACATTTAAAAGGACTTAATCTCTCAATCTAATCCTACTTGATCACAATCTAAAAAAATTCTCCTCAAGTTTAATAATGCAATTTTTACCCAACTTAGAATTTACCCATCTATCACATAAGGCTCTTACACTTAAGAAAAATATTCCTCAATTTATTTTCTCATGTCATTCAATCCTCAAAACTTTAATACCAACTATACCATATGTGATATGCCCTTAATCAATTATAAAAGATAGTCACCAAATAATGTGATTGGCCTATGGGGTATATCTTGTACTATCCGTTATCACTTATATCCAAGCACGAGATTTCGTCTTTCCGAAACAAGGGAAGACGGAAAGCAACGGAAAAGAGTTCAAGGAGGGGTAATAGAATGGAAGCATGGGAATCAAAGCGTTTAAAGAATTCAAATGGGAATTGTCAAGACAGTTATGGATTGAAATCTTAATTTGGTAATTTCCTATTCACATGCTCACATCGGTGCAGTTATGTACTTGATATGATATGCTTTGTCGTATCTAGAGGGTAAGTATATTTGTCTACTGGTCCACTATACATCTCAATCCACGTAAAATACTATTGCGAAGGGCGAATCAAGCGCATTATGACTAGCTAGACCATAATACACTGATTCTGATTAGACAATTTGTATTAGTGTGGTTGATCAGGCCCCAATAACACATATGTCATGAACAAGCTCGATATAAGATTAAGTTTGCAAAAACTAGGCTATAATAGCAGCATAATTCAAGATAGCACAGAAAATATAACGCTGGATTATGATGTGAGAAGTTACAAAATAATTCAAGTTCGCAAAAGCAAAAATAACATAAGCAATAATAATAAAAGACTCTACAATCTCTACAGTTATCATACAACCTTCTTATCTAAGTCGCTAGTCGACCAAATAGGGCAAGGACCTCTAAATTCTATGGTCTGAATAAACACTGTCGTCTTTTGCTAGCATGCGATAAATATCATTCGGTTATACTTCAATTAATAGGTCAAAAGACTATGTGATACTAGGTGTCAAACATTATGGTAAAACTTCTAACTAACTCTAGTAGTGTCTATACTACTCTCAAGTCTTCTTAATACATCAAGGGGTAATGGTATAACAATCTAAAGATAAGGAATTCTAGGTTCACTAGATATTCTAAACTTAGTGGTATGTCTATATTCTCGTTGTATTCTTAATAGGTGTGCTACTCTAATTATCATCCTAATAACAGGGGTTCCTATATTCTAGCAGAAGACTATACTCAAGGAACTATTAGGGAAGCATATGAATCAAGCAGGATACAATTGTTTAAAATAGAACAGATAGGAGGAGATTAATCACAGTCAATTGTGGATGAGATCCTATACTCTAGTCCTAGGGGCAGGCTTATTCGGTACAGTAACGTAACCGAGACAATATGCTCTCGACCTGCATGGGCCACCACAAAAACATGTCACGTCCCAGTCCCAAAAATACGTAGGACTAGGACACGTAAGCATGCCAGCCGCATGGATATGGCAACTCCAATATATGGAAACCAAATCCATACGTACGCTGTAATATGAATATAAAATCCACAAGTGGTATAAAATGTATCATAAGTCACAGGGTAAAATCTAAATCTCATCCACCAAAATCATATAGAAATAAATAACCAGTATCTATGAAACTAGATCTCAATAAGAAGTATCTAAGGATGATAGTTGGATGGAAACAAATCCATTACCAACTCGAATATAAGAGCAAAAACAATATGAGTACAACACCACAACACAATATAAGAATACCAGCTATCCATCACAGCTCGAAGAGAAGACATCCTCGGATCACATGTAACCATCCAAATCTGCACTCCTGCAAATACTCAAGAAAAGATACACCTGGCAGCGGACCAGGTCCTCAGAGGGACGTAACAAGATACAGAAAATATGAGCCAATTTGAATACAGTAAACATGCATATGGTTTGAAAATAGATAAGTACGCTGTACATGACAATCTATATGAATGCAAATGAGGACAACTTTTTGACGTATGGGCAAGGGTAGTCTACTCGATCTAAGCCTCACAACTCACACACCCGTCTAGAACATCAGAAATCGACATACCTCTGGGGTAGCGACCAGCGCGACTCTACAGAAATCGACATACCTCTGGGGTAGCGACCAGCGCGACACACGCCCGTAGTGCGAACTATATACTACGGTTTACCAGAGTGGTTAAAAGTCCATACGCCTAATGATTGTCCTCCCATGATACTAGGTGCCATGTGTGTGTCAACATATCTAATACATAGTAATGACTGAAGAAAAACTACACATGCAAGAACTATACAAAAATAAAAAAAATAAAAAAAAAATATAAATAGCATGCAAAGTACTGTAAACAATTTGGCAAGGTATCTTTCCTGGGGTCCTGCTGCTGGTATGAATCCGAGTCCAAGTCACAGTCCAATAAGCCTATGTATTACAAATTTATCACGTCAAAAAAATAATTTATTTTAATTTATTTAATTCTGGAATAATTACTCTAAAATCCTATTTTAATCTTATTATTCTGATTTTTATGTTAATTCCTAAATTTTGTCCAAAGAAACTGAATTTTATCAACTCGAGACTCATGGCACGCAAATCGAAACGATCTGTTGACCAAAAAGTCAACCGACACAAACTCAACTTTTATGCATGATTTCCTGTAGATTTCAGCGTCAAAAATATGCTAGAATTTACAGCTCGTCCGAATTCAAATTCGTTTGGAAATTATGGCACATACAAATTTTGTATTGTGCACCGATGGTTAAATTCTAACCTAGAAGTTCTACAGAATTAACAGTATGTAAATACTTCGAAATAAATTCTGGAAAAAATATATGTCGATGATCTCGACATTAGCTTTCCGAAACTTTAAACGGTTCGTGATTCTGATTCCTGGTTCTCCCGGAATCACGAAAACATCAAAACACGTCTATTTTCGGACATACTGTGCTCTACGAATTTTACAGAATTTAATACTAATAATTTAGAAAAACAATTTATATAATCAGAAAGTTAACCTCATTATCGTTCTAACAAAAAAAACTAGGCCTCGTTTGGAGTCTGGAGCTAGGAGATATCGTCTTTTTAATTCGTCATAACTAGTAGAAAATGAGGCTGAATTTATGACGAATTTTGGCTATTTTTGGACGAAAAAGAGAGGAATTTTGGGGAAGAAAAATATGAAGGATGGGGTATTTATAATGGTGGAGACTATTTAATTAAATACAACTAGGATTGGTTAATTTGGATAGGATTGTGATGAATTTAAATAAGGATATGATATGCATGAAGTTGATTTTCTAGTAGGTTCAGGATTTGAATTAATTTAAAATAGAGTTTGAATTTATCTCAATAATTTATAATCTTAAATATAATTAAAGATAATACAAATAATTTATAAAATCTTATTAATATCTATTAACACTAAATTAGCATCTATCTAATATTAAGACTATATATATCCAAATAAATCCTAAATAATTTCAAAAATCTAAAATAACCTAAAAATGATTCTAAATAAATATTTATATAAGTAAATATATCAAGAATTTCATTTGCTAATTAAATAACAGAATACTCTAAAGAAATTAAATATCTATAATAATATAAAATATACACAAAATATCTATTTTTGGTGAGGGAGTTTACAGTATACCCGCGACACGACGTAAGCATCGAGTAGAGGATTTTGTGTTCCCATGGATATAGTGGTACCGATAGCTACGCTTGTGCTAGATTCAAAAAATTCGATAGTATGGCTTGCCCTCAGGAAGTCTCGAGGACGAGACTTTTTCTGAGTGGTGGATGATGTAATACCCCGTTCCGCTCAAGCGGACTGCCGATTCAAACGGCAAAGTGCAAACGTCCCGACCTGCCTCCCTCAGCGAGGCAACTCGTTTGAGGCAAGGATATCCAGACTTGGTCCCTACAGGAGTTCGGCTTAGGCTTTCAGAGGCTCGCTCGTAGTATCACTCGACCGAGGCGGATCATCGCTAAGGTGGGTGGCTACGGTGAACTTGTCTTTGCTTAGCCAGCACACATAAAATACGGAAGGATATATGCTAGTCGCTAGGTGAATCACCCCCTGCATGCTAATAAGAATCCAACGCACCTAGCTAAGGGAATAATCCCAACTTGTACTGCTTGTCGCTAGAACCTGGAAATGAAATATTGCTTATATGTTCAGACCCTCGTATGTTACCTTTGCCTCGTGCAACTGGACCCGCTATGCCTCGAGTAGAATGACACAAATGTATATTCAGTAGTGCACTGTTCACTCCCTAACACTGCACTCCCTAGATAACTTCGCTCGGAAAGGCCCCGTACGGTTTCGCTCGGCTTACCTTCGGGCCCGAGCGAACTTGGATGCTTAAGTTATACAAGTGCATGCTTGCCTGCTTTTATGTATTGCCTAGTTTCAATGCTTGCTGCATAACTATGCCCCGACTGTGAAACACTCTGCTTGTCATGCATTCATTTAGGTTCTCCTCGGAAGACTACCTGATAGTCGTTCCGTGCATGAATAAACCTGAATATACCTGGGACCGTTAGGTCGCTAAGGCAATTCCTGAACCAGGGAACTTGCGCCAATCCTGTGATCCAAGAATCCCTGCTCGTTGAGCAATACTGTCCTGTACTGAATCAAATGGCTCGTGGAGCCGATACTCAACATTTAGAGTAATCCTGACCCTGCCTCAACAAGTTACATATATATATATATATATCCTGACTTGAACTTGTTCCATGAATCTTGTTCAATATATATATATATATATCCTGCCCTGAACTTGTTCCTGTACCTGACCTGACCCTGAAGATTAGAGACTTGCATGGTCACAGGACAACTTGGAAACAAGGTTTTAGTTCCGCAGACGGTCGCTGGGGCACTGGCACCGATCTGATCCGGACGGAACTCCTGATAGTCGCCTGCTATAGGACGGAATGTCCTGGGACGTCCTGCTCTATGCGTCGCAAGACATTCCGTACTGAGACTAGACCGTCCAATATGGCGCCGTGCCAGTGACCTCATGTTCATATAGATAAGTCATCCTCGTTTAGCGGCTACCCGCGTGCGAGTCACTGCATCGCATCGAGAATAACTGAACACCTGAACGATCTTGTTATAACAACACTCCTGCATAAAGAGCACTTGATCATAGTATGCAACACGTCTGATATTTCCTGTAACCCGTACGCCCAGAACGGGATCTCGCACTGAAACGCTTGTGTTTGCATATGCTTTGCCCTGAATGCTTATACATGTTTCTACTTGAATTAACTTGGTTGCCTTGGACAGGGAAGGACAAATGGTAAGTTGGTAAGTCTCGCCATGTTTCCTCTCATGTCGCACGGCGCACTGCCACACGGATTAGGCTATTCAAATCTTGCATAAAACTGATCCTAAGGCAACTAGGAAGACAACTTAATAGTTGGTGCACGAAACCTGTACTACGTGTTTGAATTTGACGAGCGGGCGAGTAGCCTCCCCACCAGTGCATTCATGTACTGATAACCCACCAGATTGCTTGCAGGGTGCGGGAGAACCTCGTTCGGTGCGGATGCCTCCCTCGTGCGTGCTAAGGCGTGGAGTTCAACTCAGAGCCTTGGAACGCTGCGTCCGGAACTGAAGCACATATACAAGACATAATGTTGGAACATCGCCTCGCCTGAACATCGCCTGAACATTCCTGTATATCATCCATAAATGTAGCCACTTGGCACGCTTTTATGTTTCAGAGAGAGCTCGAGCGACTTGTAAATCTCGGCTATACGCCGCCTGTAACACTTGTTTTAATATGAATAAAAGAGCTTGCTTTACTCCAACTTGTGTTTCCATGCTTCCGCTATATTGTCGACTCAGTGAACCTGTTACCGATCGCCTATGCATTCATGATTCCGCTGCACTCGGACAATCTGTGCGACTCTGTGGCTTAGAACTCTTATCGCCAGCCAACGAACCACGGTCTTGCACGGGCGCAACCCCAGGCCCGTGCGGCATCACGTCCCCCGAAAGCTCGACTCGGGCCATTCGATTAGCTCCCCTTCCTCCCTCGCGCCCGCGGGACGGGCGCGGTCATACGCGTTCGGCGCGCCGAGGCAAGGTGATTCGTGCCCGGTTCGTTAAATCCCGGCCGTACGGGGCGGGGCAGGGCGGAGCGGCGGCCCGGGCGGGACCGGGGCGTGACACCCCCCCTCACACCCCCCCGGGCGCCGGAGAGGGGGGGGGGGGAGTGGTTCGCCGGAGAGGGAGGGGAGGAAGAGGGGCAATTTGGTCTTTTTTTTTTAGGATATTAAGTTAGCACCTATCAAAGTTGAGGGTGTCAATTTGAATATTTTGGATAGTTGATGGTATTAAGTTATAATTTAGTCTTGTAAAAATTACAAAAGTTTGCCAAAAATTAGGAACAAAGACGAAGAAAAATGTATACTTTTTTCTCACAAAACGAGCCTTAATTCATAATTGAATAAAACTTATGTTATAAAAATTGCAAAAGTTTGCTAAAAATTAGGAACAAAGATTGGGAGGAAAAAAAATAATGCTAGATTCAATATCAAAAGGTAGTTCAAATTTCTCACTCATAAACATCAAAATCTGCTTTAATAATTCAAAAGAAATGCATATAGAGGAAAGAAGGTCTTCATTTTTATGTAGAATATTCTTATTATTTACATACAAGTGGATAAAACGTTAACTGAGTTGACGTTTTGAAGCAAAACCATGGGACGCCAACTCAGTTGACGTATTCCCTAATGCTGGTATGCACCAGGTCCATGAAGTTGCCACGCAGCCAGATCCATGAAGATCCATAGTACGTTGTAGATCCATGAATTTGCCACGCAACCAGGTTAACTTCATAGTGTTTGTACGTCCTAAATCTAATGGCAGCATAACACCGAGATACCTAATGATCAGCTCATTGAGAGATAATTGGTTATCAAAATATATAGGGTCACTGGTAACTCTAAAATATTTGTCATATCCCATAGTGTGATCGTCATTTCACAAACATGGAGCTGGAAAGAGTTACGTTTGGACTACCAACGCTCAATGAAACTTAAAATTAAGTCTATTTCGTGTTGTAGGAATTGAAGCGCATCTAAATAGTGAAACACAAAGGCATGCACAAAGACCCTTGGGAGCTAGTTAGCTCTCATGTGTCGTAGTGCCTCTCGTGCAGCTACACCCCATGCTCATGTATTCACAAATTGAGACTATAATCGCATGAATATAAATGAAATATATACATTATGTTAATGTTGATTATGTGAAAAATATATACCTAACACAATTAAATTTAGAAAAATTACATATCCAACAAAATATCAAGCTAGGTATGTGGTTCTCATGTTCCTGGATAATGGTGTCACTAGTGGGTCCACCTGGAATACGTCACTCGTTTTGGCTAGCCATCTATAAAAAGCTCATTGTTAGTATTGTTAGATACTTGTTAGATATTTTAGAGTTACGTATAGGATTAGGATTAGAGTTGGGATTTCTAGGTTAGGATTAGGATGATAGGGTTTTAATGTTAGGGAATGGTTTGGATTTTAGAATTATAGTTGGGATTTCTTGGTTATGTTTAGGTTTAGTTTTTTAAGATTAGGGTTAGGATTGGGGTTAGAGTTGGATTAGGATTATAAAGATTATAAAATTTAAACAACTAATATTATTTTAATAATTTTTTTTTAATAAAATAACTAAATTAATAAAACTGTTAAATACCTAACATGTTCTTCCTCCTTGCTACTTATTCTTGTTGCTTCTTCTCCTTCTCTCTAGTGTTCCTTCTTCCTCCTACTATTCTATTAACATCAAACTCATCCAAATCCTTCTCCATTTAATCTAAACCTCCCAAACCCAACCAATCATGTCTAACCCATGATTCATACCAAACCCGGCCAACCAATAGAGTTTTTTTTAAGTAGACAAAACGCCTACCCATTTGGCATTTTAAAAAAAATCATGGATCGCCAACAGAGTTGGCACCCCGTGGTTTTGCTTCAAAACACCAACTCGGTTAAATTTTTCATGTTCTACGCAAATATGGATAACTTCTTCCCTCAATATGCAATTTTCTGTAAATAATTCATTTTGTGTATTTCCGCAAAATAAGTCAGGGCCTAATAAAGCATCCAAGAACTCTTGGAAGCCTTCAGAAATCATAAAGATCCTAACCATTATTTGAAAAAGTTAGAAATGTACTTACAAAAAAAATTCCCTTTTGAGATTCATCAAACCAGTGCATCTCTGCCAGAATTATTTAGCTCAAAATTGGCCAAAACTAGATTTTTTGTTGGATTTGTATCTCGTTTCCGCTTGAACGCTCAAAGGAGGATGACAGTGGAGTTGGTAATTTAGTCCCACATCAAATAGGAGATGGGATCATGAGATGTAGATAATTGGAATTGGTTTAGACTTTACATAAAAATTCTCTTCTAAGGCATATGGACCCAATCCAATATCGCAACTCATGGGCCAACTCCGGTTCGGATCACACCGCGTTCCCAACATTTCTCACATTAAATAAGAGAGTTCAAAGTTCAAACAATACAGTGGATTTACTTCTTTAATGAAACATAAAAAATCTCTAGAAGACCAATCCAATGCAATCTGTAGAACAAAGGAATGTATAAGCAACAAAATTGCATAATTTATTCCAAAAGCGGATCGGTCCAGGCCATGCATCGGCAGTATATAACCTTCAGTTGATCTTCAAGTGAAGGTTACAAAGATCCTCCGATGATGCCTGCATTTTACGCACAATTCTTACTTCTCCACCTCAATGCCTTCATGTCCTCCATCTCCACCCCATTGTTTTATTCTGTCTCCAGCAATGGAAGCCTGCAGTGAAGATGAAGGAATTCTTCAGGAAGTCAGCATTATGTCCGTGTCGCTTCGTGTTAGACACATATTGGACAAAAAGGATACTACAAATTACACTAGCCACACACAAGATACGTATCGTGTCTAGAAACTCTAGATCACATTATGTTATATAATTGTATCTGTGCAACATAGTCTACGAACGTAACAAATACTCGATCATTTTCTTTACTTGAGGCAGCATCTGTTACCTCCATCTTCCAATCTGTTCGGTAGGTCATCCAGATTAGGATCAGTGTTTGTAGCACAGTTCCTGACAGCATTCCATACCAAATACCCTAAAATTTCGGGAAATGAAAGAAAAGTTAGGACCACAATATATTATGCCTACAATGATGGCACAACATGAAGGGTGAATTGTTCATCAGATGTCTTACCTGTACACCCAAGTCAAGCTTATAACCCAACACAAGGCCGAGGGGGATTCCGAAGAAGTAATAGCAACCGATGTTTATATATGCGACTACCGCTTGCCATCCTGCTCCGATTGCTACGCCTGTTGTCAAGCAGATACTGGTTGTCATGAAATAAAGGACATAACCCTTAAGAGAGATGAAATGAAATATGAAGATACAGATATCAAAAACTTATAGACTAGTCTTTTGCGACATGTTCCTTTCTCTGCATATTGCTTACACTAACACAATCTAGAACAAGAAAATTGAGAAAAGGACCTACACACCTGAAAGGACAGGTTGAATATTGTTGATAACGATCGAGGTTGCAAGCAATGGGGTTAGTGCATACACAATCTCCTTTACGTCTTCACTATTGGTAAACACAGATGGATATTGGTTTCTCGTGAGAATCAGAACTAGAGATAATAGAACACCTATGAAAAATGAAGTTATGACAACCACAACGACCGAAAACTTGGCAGTCCTTGGATGACCTGCTCCGAGTTCGTTAGACACCCTTACACTGTAAGAAGATGACCAAATGGTTAAAAATAAATATAAGATTTAGAGATTTGAAATTCCATGAAGACGTGACTCTAACCTTGTGGCTGCATTGGAGCCAATGGCAACCATAACTGCCCACCCCAAAATGTTCATGCTGCCACAAAAGAGAATTCGTAAAAGAAGAATACAAGTTAAATGGATAATGTGCTGCCACAATTTAAGAAAATCCCTTGAAAACTAAACAGATTCAATGCAACAGATTGAAGCTTATGATAGTATTTACTTTCAGTTTGCAGGTTCTAAATGATAGTATTTCAATTTAGCAAGTTCCTTTGAAGGATCATTCATTTTAAAGGAGGTTCTTTTAGCTATGATCTACTCCAAAATTGGCTTATTTTCCAAAATTCATTCATCTAAGCGATAGTTTCCCACTTCAATTACTAATTATTCATCTTTGAATACATCCAAATTTCTTTGATACTGGAAGTATTTTAACAATGGACTTAGATAAAATAATATATAAATGATTTAATCGTAGGAATCACAATAAGGCCAGTACGTGCCCTATCCAAGTCCCTATACATACTGGATGGATTGTTGAAAATATTAATCCCTGATATGCAAAAAACAAACGGGTTGATGGAGAACCAGTTTATATTTTATATAATCGTTTAGTTATTTTGGTTATTCAAGGATTATTTCAGATAGAGATTATTTTCTCCCTTTTATCCATTAGAAATTCAATTTGGTTTTTATAAGTTTAACTTGATTTGTATTCATCCCCATATATAGTTCATATGCTATTGTTATTTTGAATCGATTGTTATTTTTGAGAAATCTATTTTTGAGTTTGTATGGTGCTATGTGAAAATCATAAATATACCTTTAGCTACCAACCTGGCTTTAAACTTTCAATAGTGCCAACAGGTCTCAACTTCTTCCTAAAAATCTACTTGCGATCTATGGGTATGTAACCTTCAGGATGGTCAACTAGGTTCCAAGTTCTGTTAGCTATAAAAGAATCAAACTCACTATTTATAGCCTCAATCAACTGAAGACATAACACCTTGAAAAGTGATTGGGTCCTCCTCTACTAGGTACGTGAAGAAACCTTCACCTAAGTTGGGTTCTCTTATAGTTCTTTTACTCCTAGGTTCTTCTAGGGTGGTCTCGTTTAGTTGTGAAGTAGAGGTTGTTGAGTGACTTGGTGCAGATGCAGAAAGAGTAGTTGATCTATTTTTCAAAGGAAAAACATTTTCAAAGAAAGTGCCATCCCGAGCCCTAGGTTCAAAAATAGTGTTTGCATAAATATCATTCACCTCTTGTAATAACAAGAAATCTATATGCAATGTTATTCTTGGCATAACCTAAAAAAGTAAAAATACACAATTAGCAGTCTTGGGGCCTAATTTCTTTTTCTTAGGAGAAACATAAACCTTAGTTTGGCACCTCATACTTTGAAGTATTTCAAAGAAGGCTTTCTACCTTTCCGTAATTTATAACGATTTTTTTTCACTATTATAGGAACTTTGTTCAGAATATGACATACAGAAATTAAAAGTCTCCCCTACAAATCTACACTACAATATAATAAGAAAAGTTGAGGCTTCACCGTGGAAGTTTTTTGTTCCAAAAACACTCATATCTATGTTTACTTCCATTAAATTTAATATAGGTAGTTAGGTAATCTACACTACTATATAATAAGAAAAGTTGAGGCTTCAGTGTGGTGTTCCAAAAATACCCTTATCTATGTTTACGTCCATTAAATTTAATATAGGTAGCTAGGTTACACAAAAAAAAAATGTTTTTGTTGTTTGCTCTTTTCAAATAGTAAAAATTTAAGAGGTTTTGCTATTTTCAAGTAGCAAAAAATTAAAAGACTATTATTTGCTCTTTCCAAGTAATATAAAATACGTGCAACACACGTGCATATATACTAGTTATCATTTAAACAAAAACTATTCAAGATAACATTAATTATATAAAGAAATGATTTTTTTTTTCTTTCAGCTACTCCATACTATTGAGGAATATAAAGAGTAGTCACTTCATGTATTATACAATGCAATTCACATAAAGTGCCAAACTCTGTAAATGTGTATACACCCCTGTTCGCCTTTAAGAAAGAACTTGATTTAATAAACAAACGATAAGAGAGTACAGAGAGGAGTCCTAGATAGATAATCTAAGTAAAATTTTTGTATTCTGGGGGGTAACGATGGAGGGTTAGGAGTGTAGCAACTCTCTTTACTTCTTGGACGATCCGATGCGGAAGGTCTTCTCTCTTGTTCGAGTGCAGATTCACAGATAGCCAGCCAGCCCTTTATTCGATGTGGTACCCTACTATTTATAGTCATCCTGGACGCACACATGTTGGGCCGCATGGATGCTGAAAGGTGCCACGTGTCTTTTCGTAATAGGGTGCAGCTGTAACCGTGAGCAGGTCGAGCTGCCACATGGGCGCTTGTTAGGATTCTCCGTTGCTGAAGATCTGGGTGGTTCTCGTCCTTTGTGGGCGTGACTTGGTCAGCTTGACACATAGTCCCACTTGGTTGAAGAGAATCACTCTTGTCGTAACAGCAAGATTTGGTCTTCATGGAGTCTGGAACACATGTGGCAAGAGACGCATGAGACACATGGAGTCTGGGACGCATGGGGTCAGAGACGCATGGAACGCATGGAGTCTGGGACGCATGGGATCAGAGACGCATGGAGTCGCATGAGGCCGGTTGTGCTGTACACGCGGCGCTGCACATCCTTCGAGAGTGAGGTTCGGTACTGACGTGAGACTTTTGTCGTTTAGTGTGTTCACGTCTTTTGAGGAAGTCAAAAATCGTTTTTGTCAGGATTCTGTGTCAGAGACGATACCTGCTGACGGGATGCCACGTTAGGTCTTTCTGCGGCCAAACTGCTTTGGCTGATTGGGGATGCATGGATGTCGTCTTTCTTTGGGTCGCAGAGTGACTCTGCGGCTCTGCGACCTGATTTGAGCCTCCTTTTTTTGGGGCGCATGGATGTTGGTTTGTTGGGACGCATGGAGACTCTGCGGCCTGATCTCTTCCAAGTTTTCGTTTTTGGGGCACATGGTCGCATAGTTGTTGGATATTTTCCATGCTTCTACAACCTCCACGATCAGATCTAAGGATTTTGATTTTTCTTTCTAACTGGTTTTCATCAGGTTTAAAGGATAAAAAATTTATCAATGCTTAATCCTTTGATTTAACCAAATAAACATGGTAATATTTAGAAAAATCATCTATAAAGGTAATGATGTAACAGTTACCACCGCGAGTTGCCACATCATTCAGTTCACAAATATCACTGTGAATAAGTTCAAGAAGCATTGTGCTTCTCTCAACAAGGTGAAATGGTTTCCTAAGCTGCTTGTTTGAGTACATATTTCAAAATTTTCATCTCTGCTCAAGTCAATTCCAGGAATCAAATATAAGGACATCATTCTTTCAAGGAATTATATGTCCTAATCCGACTATACCAGTTATTACAATTTTCAATAGCATGTGAAACAAAATTAAATCAACATAAGAAGTAGAATAAATATTATTCAAATTTAAAGCGTGGCAAGGCAAGTCCACACACAATTTGAAAAGGCCCTAACAAACATAGCCCTTTCTAACGAGATTTTCATTCAGAAATATTACAACTCTATCATACTCAAATATCAGTAACCATGCTTATTTAACAAATATCCTTAAATTAAGTTCTTATTCACGTCCAACATGTGCTGCACATTATGCAAAGGAAGAATATTCCCAAAGACAACTTAAGGTTCACTTTTCCCTTTCCAAGCATTTTGGCAACATTCGAGTTTCCATCACTATTGATTTAGCCTTCCTCCACATGTCGGTAAGAGGAAAATGAATCAATGTTAGGTCATATGTGGACGTTCGTCCCAGTATCAACCCACTAGTCGGTAGGCTGATACGTGACCTCAAAAATAGAACATGCGGATACAAACTTATGATCATTGGTCGCGACTATAAAAACGTAAGCTTGGGGAAAAACATAAGCTTTAGCTGCAGGGTTTTGGTGGATCACGATTCTTGTTAGCATGGCCCTTCTTCCTGTGACGATACTACACATTTCTAACATTCCCGCTTTGTCGCGCTTCGTTGTGTTACCTTTCATAATCTTTGCTTTAGGCCTTAAGAATCGCTTCTTCTTGGACTGGCTGATCTAATTATGTGGTTGCCCTTTCGATTTTCCCTTGGTATCAAATTATCAATAATGTTTAGTTTAGTCTTGAAATCAACACAAAGGGGTTCTTTATCTCTAGACCTGTTCTCTTCCTTAATACGCAAAGATATGAACAGATCATCTAACATAATGAGCTCCTACTTGTGCTTCAGTGTCAAACCAAACTCCTTCCGGGATGGAGGAAGTTTGTTGATCTATACAGCAATCAAAATTTTATCAGCTAATGGCATGCCTTTTTGAGACATTTCATGAATGATACTATGGAGTTCATTAGTCGATTCAAGGGCTGATTCATCATCTACCTTTTTATATTCTAGAAACATACCAACTATATATATTTCAGATCATGCTCTTTCATATTATTATATATTTTATATTATTAGTATTTCTATCTAGATCTTCCGAAAGCTCTTTAGAGTTAGCAGGCGTGCAATATATATATATATATATATATATATATATATATATATATATATATATATATATATATATATATATATGGTCCTTCTACAATACTAGCATGTATCGATACATCCCATACAATTGCGTTGTAAAATTGTGAAAGTACAAGAAAGCCCTTCTAATCTGGATCATTGGATCAACAACCAATGGTTCAGATTTTGCTTGTATCGATACACATTTGTATTTAAGAATTTTCCATATATATATATATATATATATACACACACACACACACAAAATCAGATAAGAAACTCGAAATTTTACCACGACATATGAAATCAGTCTCATTATAGACTTCTAATTCGAATGTTATAGCAGGTTCATGAATATCTTTAGAGAGCAGGTTTAGTTGAAAGTATAGAAAGATTAAGACATGTTAACCAATAAAGCATCATATGTTGCCATCTTTTGAAGTTCAGTCCATAAAACTTTTCCGGTTTGGAGGAGTTGTGAATGTTCTGGACGTGAACCTCATCAGCAACAACATACATAACCATTGGAAAATAGGAATTAATAAAGGGAATTATTCTCTCCTAAGATTGTTGGAAATATTAATCCCTAATATGCAATTAAACAAACAGGTAATGTCTAAACACAAAAGTAGAAATCGAGAAAGAATGAAACGGAAGTCTTGATTTCGAGACGCGTTATTGAGCACATTGTCCTAAACGGAACTGCGACGATCTACCCTCTAGATACAACAAAATCCTCACGACCTTGCTTCCCTGTGCCCGTAGCAACGAGTCGTCTAACCAATCAACATCAGCCTTTGCCCAAAAACCGAGAAGATAATAGAGGAAAATAGTCTCCGGAGGAGTTGCATAGGTTCTTCTCTCTATTGAGAAGACATTTTGTCTGTTATCTCCTTCCCAAGGAAATTAGTCATCCAGAATTAATGCAGCCATTATCCAGGTACTTCCGTTAAGAACCGTTCTCCAATAGAAACATAAATTTATAAAAGGAACAAATAAAAAGAATAAGTTGCTGCAAAATTTTTCCAAATCAGCTCATCAAAACCCATCAGGTTGCACCCTTACTGGTGTGCACACATCTAGGCTACATCACAAGTTCAAGAACAACCAAAGGGAGGAAAACTAATATAAAGTGCCTTGCCTCTCATGGCCCATCCGATGTGAACAAAAATTGTGGATAACCAAGTTGGAATCAAAACAAAAGGGAAGTGTGGTTTTTCCCTTTGTCTTTCTTCCAAAGGAAAACATCAAAGGCCACTATTGAATTGAAGTCCAACAATGCAAAGAGTGAATAAATAATCCTACCACAGCTAAAATTCATGGAATGACCAATGGAATTGAGATATTCCTGATACAGACCAATTATTCCCCAATTTTCCCAAAAACAGAAAATTAGTGTTTTCATACATAACTAGAACAGTATTTGAGATATTCCTGATACAGACCATTACTTGTTACTTATGTTCTCAATCAGAAACTTCTCAGCAAGTTCCAGACTTAGTATGAGCTTATTGATAGTTTACTTGCCTACTATATTCAAGAGTACCAAGGACTTGTTGCATATTGGAACTAGTGAATACGTGAGAGTATCTATAATTCATCTACCAATAGAAAAAATTTAGTAATAAACTATCTGACATCTCTCTAGTAAATTCTCTAACATAGAATGTGTTTGGTTTCTACATACCATATCGATAATCCATCGACAGACAGCTCCGCATTTTTGAGATACCCAGCAAACATTATCAGTGCTGTGAAGTACCACATCTCCAAGCTGCAAAGTGCACACAATAATTATGTTTAGTTCTTTCTCACATGAAGTTCTAATAAGAAATTTAGATTCAAGCCTTTAACAAACAGTAATACCACTCAGTCATTCGATTTGTCCCATCATACACAAGAAAGATAGCAATGTCTCATATTTCACACTTCATTGTCTAATCTTGATCAAAATCATGATCAAGTTACTTAAATCCTTCGTAAATTTGAAAAAAGAAGAAAAAAAACGTACCATAGCATGACTGCAGAGGCGAGGGAGAGGCGAACGAAGCCCCATAAGTTATGAAATGCCTGCCAGGAGAATCCGGTCCATGCACTCCCACATGCTCCTCCAAAAATGTACACAAGCTGCGCCACAACAATAAGCCACCAGGAGATATTGAGTGCGATTGCACCACCCGCTAACCCCCAGTTAAGCTTGAGAATGAGGAGCCAGCTGAAAAACGTGTGGATCACCAACACTGCCGCGGCTATTGCTGCCATCACCATCATCTTGCTCTGCGCCTGCAAGAACTTTGAAATCGGGAAGTTCATCGAGTAGGCAAAGAGCTGGGGGATCATCCATATGGAGAGCTTGCCAGCAGCATCGGCTATGTTTGCCGGCTGGCCAATCAATTTGAGGATTGGTCCCGCGAAAACATAGAGGAGGGTCAGTAGGAGCGAAGTTGAATTCAGGATCACCCATGACCGCTGCATGTACACGCCTAGCATATCTAGTTTGCCTGCACCATACGCTTGGCCGCATAGCGTCTCCAGTGCACTCCCCATGCCCAACTGTATAAATGAGTTCCACTCATGAATCAATAAGAACATCCATTGGAAAGAATCATTCTGTTAGTGAAGATTAAATATCCATTTCAATGCTATCGCTTTGTATCACCTAATGCCTAAAAGTTGTACTCAATCTTAACTTATTTCAAATTGTTCCGTGCTTTTTGCAATCAAAATTTGTCCCTGGGGATTGAATTCCTCGTACTTGGCTTACTGTAAAAAGTTGTATTATTTTGGTTTATTAGCTATGTTGCACGGGCATAGATTCGACAAGACATATTTCAGACACTGCGACATGGATTCAACATCTAATTTGGTGTATTCTAAATTATTTTGGAGTGTCTCGATGTGTCTGATTAGTGTGTTTGACATGACAAGGGCACAGAGACGACATGGTTTTTGGAAAAGAGTCAAAGATTAACTCTTAAGTAAGGTTTGTAGTATCGTTATTGGAATCGGTATCAGACTATTCCTATGAGTATCGGGATCGGTAGGATCGGTAGTATCGGCAATATCGAAGGTTTCAGATCAGAGTATCGGATTTTTTTGTATCGGAATGCAAATAATTATTAATAATTTATTAACATTAGAAAATATATTTTATATATTTATGCATAATTTTAAGTATTTCCATTGTTGCTTCTTACTAGTTTTGAAACTGGAATGAAATAGTAGTTACCCTTATCGATTGGTTTACATGCAATACATAAATTTTCTTCTTTTACATACTCTTGCAACCTTACAATGCTTTTACATCCTTGTCGATTGGTCTTTTTTGTTCAATTTTCTTTGTCGAATTGACCGAAAAAGAAAACCCCGATGTGAGTATCGCTCAGTATCGGGTATCGATCGATATCGGATTGGGACATGCCAAACCGTATTGATAACGGCCTTAACGAATCGGTATCGGCCGATACTGCAAACTATAGTCTTAACGTTGTTTTTGAAATGTCCAATGTATATGCTTGGGACTAGGTACAACTCTCTCAATCACAACCCAAAAGGGGGTGGTCACTCACACAACTCGGCATGTAGGCCTGCATTCGGCCAAGAGGTCCGCCATTGGTGCTCCACTCCCACCATTAATTTTATTAAATGGAAGCATACAACTCTTAACTAGTGCACGAATATATTACATTCGTGTATTACTTTAGAGCTCCCAAGTTCACTAATTAAATGTCAATAAGATGATATATATATATATATATATATATATATATATATATATATATATATATATATATATGCCAAGGCCCAGGGCCCACACTCGAACTTGTTAACTTCCCCTATTGGATACAAACTGAGCTCAGTCCAAATCTGAATCTTTTGATACATAAATCATGGAGTATCTGCTTAAGATAATAATCAAATTTTAGATATTTCTCATTAATCCCACTGATTTTACAAACCCCTTCCAGATCTAGTTAATTCTTTGTCTTAAAAGGATTAGTCTACAATATTTGACAAGATTACATCCTTATCATAAACCTTAACTCAATAAACAAGGAAAAAAATATATATATAATGTCTCCTTCTTCTTCAAAGGTACGGTCACTTAGTTTTAATCTTAAAACTCTCACAAATTCTATACTGACCTCAAACTACTTGAGCGTTGGAGTGGCGCAAGAGGACTATCTCCGCTCACGCGCGTTTGTGTATTCCGGAAAGCAAGGAGACGAACATGAGCAAGAATTTTTGACCATATGGAAAAGAAGAAATGCATTGATCCAAATCGTGGAGCCCTACCGAGGATCCTAGTGGTAAGAGAATATCATCATATTGTCACGAACACAGACCCGAACCCACGGCCACAAGATTAAGAGCCTTGTCGTACTTTCTTCCACTTTATGGATCGTGATGCCCCTCATATCCGATGCATGTCTCTACTGCATGCAACCTATGACGTCTCTTCCCTCTTTACTGAACGAGCAACTAAGAAGGATAAGTGATTTACTTGACTCGTTTGTTAACAACTGATGAATGGTTAGTGTTAGTCCCGAAGTCAGATCAAAGAAGAAGAGGTAGCCACAAAGTAGAGACTCACACAAGAGTTCGTCACTACAAACTCCAGAAGAGAAGTTGGTGCACTGAGATTCACAAAAGAGTTCCTCTACAGTGATACACAACCCCACAGAAGCACTAAACTAGGAACATGGTACAAACTGACAACCCAAAAAAATACAAATACAATAAGAATCAGAAAACCGTTCTTCTCTTTACGTTCGCAGACGCTACACCGAGAAGAACAGAAACAAGAACAGAAATACAAAGAAGGAAACTCTTGCTAGGGTAATCAAAACCACCAGAGCTCAAGGCAAGATTCGCGCTATACAACGATCTGCCCCCAGGATCCAGCAAGTTCACACGATAACTTCTGGAACGCTCTTGGTCACCTTCGGATCACTCAGAAGATTCCTTTGGAAGGATGCTAACTGCTGCTGCAGGTCCTGCTGGTGCTCTCAGTTTTTCTCTCTCTCAATTTTTCAACACCCCAAATGAAAGAGGATTTCATCTTCCATGCGGCCTGAGAAAAAAACCAGGCCGCCTGCGTCGCTGTACTGCACAGAGCAGACAACGCCGCCAGACGCCGAAAGCTGCAGCCGCATAGCACAAAGAGCCACAAAGAGCCGCGTAACTTCTGGAACGCTCTTGGTCACCTTCAGATCACTCAGAAGATTCCTTTGGAAGGATGCTAACTGCTACTGCATGTCCTGCTGGTGCTCTCAGTTTTTTTCTCTCAATTTTTTAACACCCCAAATGAAAGAGGATTTCATCTTCCATGCGGCCTGAGAAAAAAACCAGGCCGCCTGCGTCGCTGTACTGCACAGAGCAGACAACGCCGCCAGACGCCGAAAGCTGCAGCCGCGTAGCACAAAGAGCCACGAGCCACCTGCGCGTTGTACTGCACAGAGCAGACAGCGCCGACAGGCGTCGAAGGCCTACAGCCGCGTGTCACAGAGAACCACGTGCCGCTTGCGCCGTACCGAACCGCCAACAGCAGTCCTTGTCCCCTCCACACTTCACTCGTTCAAGATAACTTGTTGGTCGTGTCACGTCCCGATCTCCCGCAAGCAATCGGCCGTTCCCGCTAGGCGGGAATCACCCTCGCCAGCGCTCCCGCGGAACGATCGTTTAACCCATCCGGACGTGATGCCGCACGAGCGTGATCCACGCCCGTGCAAGGCCATGGTTCATTGGCTGGCGGCAAGAGTTCTAAGCCACAGAGTCGCACAGATTGTCCGAGTGCAGCGGAGTTTAGAAACGCATAGCGATTTGATAACAGGTTCACTGAGTCGACAAATATAGCAGAAGCATTGAAACACAAGTTGAAGTAAAGCAAGCTCTTTATTGATATAACATGTGTTACAGGCGGCGTATAGCCGAGATTACAAGTCGCTCAAGCCTCTCTCTGAAACAGTAAAAGCGTGCCAAGTGGCTACAATTGTGGAATGATTGTACAGGCGATGGTCAGGCGACGCTCCAACATTATGTCTTGTATATGTGCTTCAGTTCCGGACGCACCGTTACTTCGGAGTGATCTCCACGCCTTAGCACGTACGAAGGAGGCGTCCGCACCGAACGAGGTTCTCCCGCACCCTGCATATCAAACTGGTGGATTATCAGTACATTGAATGCACTGGTGGGGAAGCTACTTGCCCGCTCGACAAATCCAAACACGTAATACAGGTTCCGTGCACAACTATTAAGTTGTCTTCTAGTTGCCTTAGGATCAGTTTCATGTAAATGTTGAATAGCCTAACGTGTCGGGCAGTGTGCCGTGCAACATGAGAGGAAACACGGCGAGACTTACCAACTTACCATCTCCTTCCCTGTCCAAGGCAAACATTTAGGCAAATATTGTTAATTCGAGCACGGGCAAGTAAAACATTCAGGAGGCATAGCATATGCAAACATGAGGGTCGTTTTAACATGATCGTTCAGGTGTCAAGTTCATTGATGCTATGCAATGACTCGCACGCGGATAGCCGCTAAGCGAGGATGACTTATCTATATGACGAAAGTCGCTGGCATAGCCATTATGGACGGGTTATGGTCTCGGGACTAAGAGCGATAGCAACGCAAGTGGCGAGCCCCGCTACATAACACTCCGTCCGTGACTAACGACCATACAAACTCTTCCGCCCGGATCGGATCGGTCCTAGTGCCCCGGTGACCGTCCGCGGAAGCCAAAAATCCTTGTGCACAGGTTGTCCGCGACATGCAGGTCAGGGTCTATCCAAATCCAAAGCTTGACATGATAATCATGGAACACACAAACTTATTCTGAACGAGCACATTGCTCCATGAGCTGGGATTCGAACAGTACAAACACAATCCTCGTTCAGATCCAAACATGGCATGATTATCATTCAAGTGTGTTTCATATTCAAATATCCATTCTTGCTTGATGCATTCCCCTGGTTCGGAGATTTGCCTTGGGTGACCTGACGGTCCCGGATACTTGCAGGTTCAAATGCACAGAAGGACTATTTGATAGTCTCCTGGCTAAACAAGAATGCATGCACAATATAATAACGCTAGACGTTCGTAAGCAGACAAGCATGCGTTTCTAAGGAACATAAGCAGGCACGTTGCTCGGACCCGAAGGTAAACCGAGAGATGAAACCGTTAAGGGACTTAGCATGCGAGGGTCTGATTATAAGCAGTATTTCAATTTCCATGTTCTAGCAAGCAATACAAATTGGGATTATTCCCTTAGCTAGGTGCGTTGGATTTATTAGCATGCAGGGGGTGAATCACCTAGCGACTCGCATGAATATTCCAGATTTTATGTGTGCTGGCTAAGCAAAGACAAGTTCACCGTAGCCACCCACCTTAGCGATGATTCGCCTCGGTAGAGCGATACGTCTGAGCGAGCCTCTGAAAGTCCAAGCCGGAGTCCTGTAGAGACAAGTCTGGATATCCTTTGCTTCTCGCTTGAGGCAAAGCGGGTTGGGACAGTTGCACTTTTTCCGTTTGAGCCGGCAGTCCGCTAGAACGGAACGGGGTGTTACATCCTACCCAACTCAAAAAAAGTCTCGTCCTCGAGACTTACTGAGGACAAGCAGTAATCTAGGGTTGAGGCAATCCTAGACAAGCCGTTGTACTTGTTCATTTGGATCTTTCACTTGCACAAGCGTCGAAATCAGCATATCGCTTAGACTGGATCGTGCGCACTTTCGAAGGGCCCCTCTAGCGTGAACACGTCAACCAGCTTAGTGATAGCGAAGTCTTAGCACTCGAGTTTCACCTTTTCTTAAGTCTTGGATGGTGCACTAGTTCAAGGTGTCCCTCGAATAGATGCATTCAACCAAACTTAGGGTTAGTGAAAATCGGACAAGCTACTAGCGATACTCTCAAGGGTTCGTACAAGTTGGCACAAAGGCCACTCGCAGCATACAACCAGACAAACAATCATATCATTCAAAACGTATTTTGAAAGTATTTAGACTTATTGTTGGAACATCCCATCGAGGCATTGAGAGAGAGCGTGCACATAACCCACGAACGAGCTTTCGAAACAGAGATATCGAATTGAAGTCCAAAGGCGTAGAAGCCAGGCTCTGATACCAACATGTCATGTCCCGATCTCCCGCAGGCAATCGGCCGTTCCCGCTAGGCGGGAATCACCCTCGCCAGCGCTCCCGCGGAACGATCGCTTAACCCATCCGGGCGTGATGCCGCACGAGCGTGATCCACGCCCGTGCAAGGCCATGGTTCATTGGCTGGCGGCAAGAGTTCTAAGCCACAGAGTCGCACAGATTGTCCGAGTGCAGCGGAGTTTAGAAACGCATAGCGATTTGATAACAGGTTCACTGAGTCGACAAATATAGCAGAAGCATTGAAACACAAGTTGAAGTAAAGCAAGCTCTTTATTGATATAACATGTGTTACAGGCGGCGTATAGCCGAGATTACAAGTCGCTCAAGCCTCTCTCTGAAACAGTAAAAGCGTGCCAAGTGGCTACAATTGTGGAATGATTGTACAGGCGATGGTCAGGCGACGCTCCAACATTATGTCTTGTATATGTGCTTCAGTTCCGGACGCACCGTTACTTCGGAGTGATCTCCACGCCTTAGCACGTACGAAGGAGGCGTCCGCACCGAACGAGGTTCTCCCGCACCCTGCATATCAAACTGGTGGATTATCAGTACATTGAATGCACTGGTGGGGAAGCTACTTGCCCGCTCGACAAATCCAAACACGTAATACAGGTTCCGTGCACAACTATTAAGTTGTCTTCTAGTTGCCTTAGGATCAGTTTCATGTAAATGTTGAATAGCCTAACGTGTCGGGCAGTGTGCCGTGCAACATGAGAGGAAACACGGCGAGACTTACCAACTTACCATCTCCTTCCCTGTCCAAGGCAAACATTTAGGCAAATATTGTTAATTCGAGCACGGGCAAGTAAAACATTCAGGAGGCATAGCATATGCAAACATGAGGGTCGTTTTAACATGATCGTTCAGGTGTCAAGTTCATTGATGCTATGCAATGACTCGCACGCGGATAGCCGCTAAGCGAGGATGACTTATCTATATGACGAAAGTCGCTGGCATAGCCATTATGGACGGGTTATGGTCTCGGGACTAAGAGCGATAGCAACGCAAGTGGCGAGCCCCGCTACATAACACTCCGTCCGTGACTAACGACCATACAAACTCTTCCGCCCGGATCGGATCGGTCCTAGTGCCCCGGTGACCGTCCGCGGAAGCCAAAAATCCTTGTGCACAGGTTGTCCGCGAAATGCAGGTCAGGGTCTATCCAAATCCAAAGCTTGACATGATAATCATGGAACACACAAACTTATTCTGAACGAGCACATTGCTCCATGAGCTGGGATTCGAACAGTACAAACACAATCCTCGTTCAGATCCAAACATGGCATGATTATCATTCAAGTATGTTTCATATTCAAATATCCATTCTTGCTTGATGCATTCCCCTGGTTCGGAGATTTGCCTTGGGTGACCTGACGGTCCCGGATACTTGCAGGTTCAAATGCACAGAAGGACTATTTGATAGTCTCCTGGCTAAACAAGAATGCATGCACAATATAATAACGCTAGACGTTCGTAAGCAGACAAGCATGCGTTTCTAAGGAACATAAGCAGGCACGTTGCTCGGACCCGAAGGTAAACCGAGAGATGAAACCGTTAAGGGACTTAGCATGCGAGGGTCTGATTATAAGCAGTATTTCAATTTCCATGTTCTAGCAAGCAATACAAATTGGGATTATTCCCTTAGCTAGGTGCGTTGGATTTATTAGCATGCAGGGGGTGAATCACCTAGCGACTCGCATGAATATTCCAGATTTTATGTGTGCTGGCTAAGCAAAGACAAGTTCACCGTAGCCACCCACCTTAGCGATGATTCGCCTCGGTAGAGCGATACGTCTGAGCGAGCCTCTGAAAGTCCAAGCCGGAGTCCTGTAGGGACAAGTCTGGATATCCTTTGCTTCTCGCTTGAGGCAAAGCGGGTTGGGACAGTTGCACTTTTTCCGTTTGAGCCGGCAGTCCGCTAGAACGGAACGGGGTGTTACATCCTACCCAACTCAAAAAAAGTCTCGTCCTCGAGACTTACTGAGGACAAGCAGTAATCTAGGGTTGAGGCAATCCTAGACAAGCCGTTGTACTTGTTCATTTGGATCTTTCACTTGCACAAGCGTCGAAATCAGCATATCGCTTAGACTGGATCGTGCGCACTTTCGAAGGGCCCCTCTAGCGTGAACACGTCAACCAGCTTAGTGATAGCGAAGTCTTAGCACTCGAGTTTCACCTTTTCTTAAGTCTTGGATGGTGCACTAGTTCAAGGCGTCCCTCGAATAGATGCATTCAACCAAACTTAGGGTTAGTGAAAATCGGACAAGCTACTAGCGATACTCTCAAGGGTTCGTACAAGTTGGCACAAAGGCCACTCGCAGCATACAACCAGACAAACAATCATATCATTCAAAACGTATTTTGAAAGTATTTAGACTTATTGTTGGAACATCCCATCGAGGCATTGAGAGAGAGCGTGCACATAACCCACGAACGAGCTTTCGAAACAGAGATATCGAATTGAAGTCCAAAGGCGTAGAAGCCAGGCTCTGATACCAACATGTCATGTCCCGATCTCCCGCAGGCAATCGGCCGTTCCCGCTAGGCGGGAATCACCCTCGCCAGCGCTCCCGCGGAACGATCGCTTAACCCATCCGGACGTGATGCCGCACGAGCGTGATCCACGCCCGTGCAAGGCCATGGTTCATTGGCTGGCGGCAAGAGTTCTAAGCCACAGAGTCGCACAGATTGTCCGAGTGCAGCGAAGTTTAGAAACGCATAGCGATTTGATAACAGGTTCACTGAGTCGACAAATATAGCAGAAACATTGAAACACAAGTTGAAGTAAAGCAAGCTCTTTATTGATATAACATGTGTTACAGGCGGCGTATAGCCGAGATTACAAGTCGCTCAAGCCTCTCTCTGAAACAGTAAAAGCGTGCCAAGTGGCTACAATTGTGGAATGATTGTACAGGCGATGGTCAGGCGACGCTCCAACATTATGTCTTGTATATGTGCTTCAGTTCCGGACGCACCGTTACTTCGGAGTGATCTCCACGCCTTAGCACGTACGAAGGAGGCGTCCGCACCGAACGAGGTTCTCCCGCACCCTGCATATCAAACTGGTGGATTATCAGTACATTGAATGCACTGGTGGGGAAGCTACTTGCCCGCTCGACAAATCAAAACACGTAATACAGGTTCCGTGCACAACTATTAAGTTGTCTTCTAGTTGCCTTAGGATCAGTTTCATGCAAATGTTGAATAGCCTAACGTGTCGGGCAGTGTGCCGTGCAACATAAGAGGAAACACGGCGAGACTTACCAACTTACCATCTCCTTCCCTGTCCAAGGCAAACATTTAGGCAAATATTGTTAATTCGAGCACGGGCAAGTAAAACATTCAGGAGGCATAGCATATGCAAACATGAGGGTCGTTTTAACATGATCGTTCAGGTGTCAAGTTCATTGATGCTATGC